>JARVGP010000601.1:0-36462 GCA_029876185.1 Mansonella ozzardi | reverse complement strand
TTTTTTTTTTTTTTTTTTTTTAAAAAAAAAAAAAAAAAAAAAAAAAAAAAAAAACAACGATAGATGCTTCAAGATTTTGTTGAATTTTGTTGATAATGAACGACTGTTATATTTTGAAAATTATTGCTGTTTTTTTTTTTTCGAATAAAAAAAATTTTTCATCAATAAGGAGGAATAAGTTATTAATGAAACTTAAGAAGTTTGGTGATTTTTAATGATTAATGAATGATAAGAAAACCTTACGAATTGGTTATTTAGTTTTAATTGAAAAAAAAAAAATGTGTTTATTGCTGCAGCATGTTACTTTTGCAACTCCAAAAGTGCCGCCTTCAAAATGCAATTTGTTAAAACAACAACTACGGACATCTGATGACTGTGTATGTTTTGGAAAATTATCCATTGTTACTTTGCACTATTTTTGCTCCATTTATACTTCTGATCTATTTCAGAGATCAACAATCATGAGCAATTTTTTTTTTTTTGTTAATAAATGAGTGTTGATTGACTTTTGTTTTTCTTGATAAATGAGATTTAATTGAATTTTATTGATAAATGAGTGCAGAAACACAGTTCACGATGAATTAATTGATTAATTGTTTAAAAGAAATTTGAGTACATTATCCATATAATTATTTATTAAAAAAAAAAAAAAATAATTCCCAAATTTTTCAGTTCCGAAAGCAAAAATCTGTTATCGATGCACACAGAAAACGTAGCACTTCAATGCAGCTTGTTGAGCTTCGTGCGAAGAAAAACAAACATAACGAACAAATTGTCCGTTTATCCGAGGTACCGAGATTTGATGATATTTCTTAAGTTTAATTCGCAGAATTGTCTGTCACTTGTTTTATGTTAGTTTAATGGTCGGAGATTTTCTGAGTAATTTTTTTCAATGTGTTTTCTCACTATTATATATGTGGAAAAGTTTATCTTGAAACGTTATCTACAATATATTGAAATGTGTGTGTGAGATTTTCATTTCAACATCTTTGGTTAAACAGTCTTTGCTAATTCTCTTCACAAATTTGAACGATGATAAAAATGAAATGTGCAAAGATATTTTGATTTGATATTCAATAGTTGCTCAAATTAGAAAGTTTCTCTTATTGTAGAGTATTTAATTTTTTTTTTTACACATTCTCAACATAGAAATTTTTTTGAATTACAAAACTAAGTTTTCTTTTTGATTTTTTGTTCGCCTGCATTCCAAGCTTTCATCTCCAAGTGGGCGTGATTTGTCACTTTCTTGGCTTTAGAAATTCAAAATTTTTCTCTAATTTGAGGCACAGAAAGCACTCATCAGATCACACTATACAATCAAACGAATGGGAAAAGAAGCAATAGAGCACGAAGCAACTGCTACTGCGCTATTGCAGGATGCAGTATCGTTGATTGAAACTGATGTACAATTAAGTTTCGAAAAACAAAAAGTCAGGGTAAATGAGGACATTTTTTTGTAAAATCATGAAATTATCCTCAGTAATTTCGAAGCTAATATTATGCAATTACACTTAAATCTTGGCCAAAATTATGGATTCACCATCGTTATTACATGTATGCCATGCATAAAATAATCAGGAAATATGGAGATCTCACAGTTTTCAGTTGTTTCTTGGAATAAGCTTGAGAGTTGAGTTTCTCTAAGTTAAATACGGAATAGTTCTAAAAAAATATTCAGGTTTTAATATGCAAAGCATGTTTTAATTATTGATATTACTACATTTCTCGATATATCATTTTGCAACTGCATTTATCCATACAAAAAATTCTTTTGAGAATTAAGATTTTTCGTCTGTTTTTAATGTTCCTCCGTTTTTATTACTTTTTTTTTCAGGATTTATTAGACAATGTTCAACAACAGCAACATAAAACTGCGCAAGAATTACATGAGAAAATTGCTGAATTCAACGAGAAAGCAGCTGATATTGGAAAAGTAATGTTACTTCAGTTACCTAGTTTTTTTTTTTATTCACTTTTATTTATCTCATAATTACTGGCATATTCAGGAATTGAAATAAGTTCGTGAAGCTTTTCAACCTTATTTATTGTGAAAAGAAAGATTTCATGAAGAATAATGTTATTCGCGATTCTTTTGTGTATTTGTCTTTCTATAACGAAATTATCTGGTACATTCCACGAATTGCTTTTTAAATGGTCTTTTCAGGTGATGGAAATAATTGAAAAGGGTAATGAAGTGCTTAATAAGCAATCCACATCTGCAGATGGTAAAAGCGGCTTATCGGTGGCTGAAGAAATGAAGTTATTAAGTACAGATATCGATCTCCATCTTGAAATTCTCGATTCTCTGAATCAATTTCATTTCTAATTTTGCTTTTATTCACTGATTTCTATCAAATGTTTGTAGCTATAATTGAGTTTCTATAATTTTTTGGAGTGTAATTCTGAACTCAACTAAATTTATGCAAAAAAGTCACTTCTTCAAATTACGAAGCAAAAGTTTTGAAACATTCTGAGGAAACAGTCCGATATTTGGAAAATTCGATGAAGAAAAGGCGAAAATACGGAAATAGAGTAAAGATAATAGAAAATGAATGCACAAAACGAGACCAAAATTAAAAAATATTTCAAGTTGCAATTAGAATACGGTTTTGTTACTTGTTGGGACAAAAACTGTCAGGTAAGCAAAATACAAATATCTAGTAACACAGATTAGTTTTTCACTAGATGAAATTTATTTTGAGAAATTCAAGGAAATTCTCAATCGTTTTGAATATCCCAGTACTGGTGTTCTTAATTAATTTTTATTAAATTGAACAAATTGTTTCAGTAATGCATTCTGAAATTGTTTGGTTGATTGTTTTTTTTTTTTTGGAATTTCAAATAAGTGTATCAGTATAAGTTGATTCAATTCATCATTATCAGTACTTTAATAAATGTGGCTCTTTTGATTTATTTCTCCTACATTACAAGTATTAATAGATTCTAACTTTTTAGAAAGAATTTCCCACTTTCGGAAAGCATTGCGCTCGCAGTACCTAAATCACTGAGTGCAAAGGGGAACTTCACGTTCCAAATAGTATCAGTCATTATTGATTTGAACTGAATGGTTATAAACAAGGAAATAAACTTGAGAAAAATAATGAACTACCAATATCCACTTTGGAAATGGTTTTAATGAATTATGAATATCATATAAATACAAGTTAGGAGTTCAATTGAGACAGAAAAAACTGTAACTTATGTTGCTTTATAACATACCATACGTTGGAGATAATTTTAAATGAAGGAATAAATGTATTATGCAAATAAGAATGTTTAATTTATTATATCATGTTATTGCCATATTTAAATCTAACAATGCAACAGATTGCACAACTATAATTCATTGTAATAAAATATAATAAATAAAAAAACTCTTATTATATATATAAAAGAAATTTTTTAATCTTAGAAGGTCAATACAATAAAAAATTTCAATCTGCTTGGAAGATCACAAAACAAGTAGATGGCAATAGCGTTGCTACACATCTCTGATATTTTAAAGTATCTCCCTGACTAGCTATAATTCATGAGTCAGCGAGTTGTGTTGTGGATGAGTGGGTTGTTCTGGATTATGGGTGGTGTTTGTGGGTCGTGATAAGTTTAGAATATCTTGTTTCCCTTCAGATAATTTCGCAAGGATATTTCATTCGAGGAGTTTTAGTGATAGCAATGATCTAAGAAGCAGAGCTTATATTTCGCTTCATTAAATGTTTATATGGAGATTAATTAATTTTGATCCATCTAACTCATTAACTCAGTTCTAATTTATTAAAAAATTAAGTTAAAAAAATGGTTCGTCGTCGTATGGCTTCACCAAAACCATCTCCACCAGTACACCGTCGTGCATCATCGCCGTTGTCTGCACGTTCTTCACCAACAGTACCGATGCAAACACATGCACCAACGGCACCAAATACAACACCACATGCACAATTTGGTATGCCACCACCATCACGTGGACCTGGATTGATGGGACAAATGGCTGCAACGGCCGGTGGCGTTGCTATCGGTTCGGCAGTTGTAAGTTATTTTTGCTATATTGATTAGCTTTATCTTTCCATTGATTGCTAGAGAAGGTTTAGACGTCATCATATCGCTCATTATCATATGAGAAGATTCATTAATTTTGTTAGCTTGAATTTGTATAGACATTTAGCAAGCATTTGTTGAGCTTTAAGATTACGGGAAATTGATAAATTTGAATAATTAATCCAAATCTGAATTGTTTAAAGAGCAGCTAAATTATGTGTTTTCAGGGTCATGCAGTTGGCAACATGTTAACTGGAGGTGGAGGTCATACAAACAGCGATGAAGTTGCGTTGTCGGGCAAGCAACAAATGGCACAACAGCAGCAGCGTCCATGTGAATTTGAATGGAAACAATTTATGGAATGGTCAAATTTTGGATTATATAAATTAACAAAAGTTTTTTTGTATTCAAAGGATTTCAGCCAATTGCCATATAAGCCTAGATTTCAACATAGTTTCGGATAAGCCTATTCTTTTTCAAAAACTGCATGCCTTTTTGACTTTTTAGGATTCTATACGAGATATTATGTCCAGTACTTGATTGAGATCCGTCTTTGGACATAAATGCGTACTGTTTATTTTCCAAGTCATTTTTGTCATAGCAGTGCATTCATTGAGGAAATAGGTCCTTCCTTTCTTATAATTTGAAAAGCTTGAAAGAAATTACAATGTTGAAAAATATAATGATGGGAATATGAAAGTACTTTTAAAGACATTTTTTGTTTTGTATTATAATTCCTTTCAAACTGTCCAACTGAATGACCGCTATGGTGGAACGGTTTTCTGATCACAAAAAAATGCCAACATTAGACTTAAAATTTTGTTAATATTTTGTGCTACTCTTTCAGTACCGAGACACAGAATGATCTCAGTTTGTGCCAGAGTTTTAACGAAATTTTCAAGCAATGCCGTGCAAACAATCCGTGATCAAATCGATCCAGTTGGGAGCAGAGCTATGAAATAGTGATATTTCTCCTTTGGTGGTTTTATCAATACTTAGTTTATAGAAGTGCTGAAAATAATTTTACTCAATGCTCATTTTATAATGAAGGTGTGAAATAAAATATTACCCGAAAGGGATTTAGTTTTTCTACATATCAAAAAATAATGCAAAAACAAGGTTTTAATTTCTGGAAATAATTTTATCTAAACAGCATAAAATTGCATGCAAATGAACATATCTAATATTTTAAAATTGTCAAGTGTTCTGACAGTAAAAGCAAAATTAATCTACATTAAAAAAAGTCTGTCACTTTCCTTGGCTAGTTATGGATATGAAACCTTTATAACATCTTAACTTTCAGAATCATAATCATAACTAACTCTCCAATTTGAAAATCGCTTTAAGGAACTGCAGAAAATCTGAGCGAGAAATAAAATATGATGTGTAATGTTAGCATTGTAAAATTCATAAATAAATTTTAGTGAAGAAATATCTTTATATATCCCTTACATTGTGCAACTGGTTATTAAACCATAAATAGAATTCTCTATTCATGAAAATAAGAATGTAATCAAGATTATTTAAATCATATATTATCCATGAAGATAAGAATGTAATCAAGATCAATTAAATCATATTAATTCCACAGCATATTATTTCTACCTCTTTCGTTACCATAGTGTGTAACACATCTAAAAGATTAGTCGTAATACATTTAAAAGTTTACTCTCACAATCGTTTAAAGTTTTTAAAATAAATACGAATCTCTGTGAAACTCTTTTATGTTTTTCTAAAAATAGAAAGTGCAACTCTTCCAAGTTTATTTTTCCATTACCAATAATTAAGGAATTTTCCAGCATCAAGTTATGCAAGTCATTAATTTCACTGCTATTAGCACTACTTCCTATGCACCTGAACCACACACAAACACACACATACATACACATAAAGACACAAAAACACATAAACACATGTCCCAACAACAAAGACGACACTTATTCATTCGATTGATTTTTCTTTTTTGGCTATTTTAATTAATTTTTCTACTTCTTTTTTGTTGTCCCATGAAACTTAGCTCTAAGCAACAAAGTAATATCATTATGGACTTTTGAAAATTTATCTTGCCAGACAATATAGCTACACAAACTCTTTCCTTTTTTTTTTTGTTCTATGCTACTTAATAATTTCAATAAAAATATTAATTCTATGATTATTAAGAAATAAACAATTATAACTTTGTTAGCTTTTCTTCAGAAAAATTCAAAAGCTAATTTCGCTTGCACTAATGCTTTTCATGTAATTTGAGCTTATCTTATGGCATTTTCTTTATTTACGTACGCGTAAATTATACGCGTAGCCAATTCTATGTGAAATATAGCAATTATATCGAAAAAAGTTGCGCCTTACTGCTCTATTTTTACATGCGATTGCATTCATTGCAAATTGTACTCTTTCTTGCCAAGTAAGATATTTATGTTGATTACTTTTTCAGTATGAAATTGATATTTTCAATTTCATATATTTTAGTTCATGATGACACCACGTGCACTGCATTATGTATTCAGAATTGCTAATCGAAAAATGAGTCGTGATTTTTACGTCAATATTTTAAAAATGAAGGTACCAATAATTCATTTTATAATTAAATAAATTTACTGACAACTGTAGCAAATTTATTTATAAATACTATTTCCTTTTACATTTAACACTTTCTTCTTCTTGATTCTTGATCTTTATTTTGTTTTGTTTTTCACAAATATTTGACTCTCATATGACTTCTAGTGATTTTTTGATGAGTTAATCTAATTAAAATGAATCCTTGGTACTTTTCATTATTGTTAGAAAAACAAGAGTATTTTAAGGTTCTACGACATGAAGAATTTGAGGAAGGTTGTAAAGCTTCATGTAATGGGTTTGTTTTTATTTTTTCTATCATCTTTTCAATTTCTAATTTTAAATTTTATAATTCGTAGTTGTTGATTGTTTTTTTTTCTATCAATTTCTTCCTTTTCATTTTCATGTTCAAATTCATGTATTCTGTAAAAATTATGAATTCATTGCTTTTTGCAGACCATATGACGGTAAATGGAGTAAAACTATGATTGGTTATGGAAGTGAAGATGATCATTTTGTACTGGAATTGACATATAACTATTCAATCAGTTCTTATAAATTGGGTAATGATTTTGGAGTAAGTTGTTATATTTTACTTGAATATATTTTTCAACTTTTGCTTTTCTTTGTCCGATAGTTTATTTAGTTTACTGAATTTATAATGTGTAATTTGGTTCAGTTAATGTATTTAGATTATCAAATTAAGACTATGAGAATTCTATCGCAAGTTTAAATAGTTCAGTTTTATTGTTATGGTTTTTATTGCATCATATTGTTACTTTTTTATTTTTGGAATATTTTCAGGGTATTTACATTCGATCAACTGACGTGTTTGAAAACTGCAAAAATCACGAGAAGGCTGTCATTATGTCCAGTGGGAATGTGGAAATTGAGGATCCTGATGGGCATAAATTTTACATATTACCGCACGATCCTGAATCGGCTGACGTAGATTCAATTTATAAAGTGAAATTAAACACACCTGATCTAAAGAAAACTCTAGGTTTGTGCCTTTTTTCAGAGGATTAACATATTTCACTCAAATGCTGTGCATTCATTTGATGATTTTAATTCATCAACTACTTAGTAGTTAGTGACTATTTTCGAATATGAATTATGCTGATTTTCGATAATTGCTAAATCTCTTGTTTTAATCAAATGCATTTGTATATTATCAATAGAGACAGTTTAAATGCGTTCTTATATTATTAATAAAAGTAGCTTATTAAGAATGAGCCGTTCAAATAAATTTCTGAAAACATTTTAATTTTCATTTCCTCTTGTTTTCATTTGCCTTTTCTGCTTGCTTATTTAGCTTTTATAAATTTTATAGATTACTGGACTAAATCACTGAATTTCATCAAGATTAAACAAAACGAAAACTGTTTCATTTTATCAACTGGTGAAAAAAAAAAGGTTTTATTTATTTATTTTTGCTACAGTCATCGTAATTGTCATTTCGTTATTAAAAACAAATTTATTGAAAGATCAGAAAAATCGATGTTTTTCTTATCTTACAATCCCATTTTTTCTTAACTGTTGTAATTAGTTCGAGTTGGAATGGAACTTCATTAATGCTAGAATTGATCGCCATACTGGTTTTGGTAGGATAGCTTTTGCTGTTCCAGTGAAGGAGGTAAGTCATCTATAAATTTAAATCTTTTTTACCAGGTTTTCTAGTCCTGCAGTTCTTTCATCACAATATATTTCCATTAAAAAAAAGCAGTTACAGTTTCAAGTCTTAATTAGTTCAAGAAATTATGTCAATTACTTTTTCTCGATTAAGTCAATTACTTTTTAACTTTCAGCTGGAACCAATACAAAAGAAGATGGAGGAAACGAAGCAAAAAATTTTAACTCCTCTAGTAAAGTTAGATACTCCCGGTAATGTAGCTGTTCAAGTTGTCATTCTTGCTGACCCCGTAAGTGACGATTTCTAATATCAACTTGCTTTCAAGCTTATATTATAAATTAAATTTTTAACCCATATATTTTAAATATTTTATT
Source organism: Mansonella ozzardi (assembly GCA_029876185.1). NCBI lineage: Eukaryota > Metazoa > Nematoda > Chromadorea > Rhabditida > Onchocercidae > Mansonella > Mansonella ozzardi. Next base: position 27,867 of record JARVGP010000601.1, on the reverse strand, counting down.
GGTTTTTTCTATAAAATTTCTTCTGCAAAAAAATTTTTACAAGAGTTTTTTCTATTCTTCCTTTTTTGCTTTGGAGAACGATCATGAGATATGTTTTGTTGGCGATGAAGCTTTCCGAGAATTATCACGCATTGATCTACATGCAGATATGAAATTGCTAAAGGCGATTGACGATGACAAAAGTGAAAAATACAAATTACCCTGGTAATCATTTTTTGCTGGTAATCATTTTTTCTAACTTCCTTAACTATATTGTCCAACTTGCTTAACTATATTGTCCAACTTCCTTAACTATATTGTCCAACTTCCTTAACTATATTGTCCAACTTCCTCAGCCTTAACTATATATTTTTTTTTCGAGTAAATGTTTAAGCAGCAATATTGTCAACTATTAAAGAATCCATGGTTTGCAATAATTTTCTCTCCAAGAGAATTAGATCTGCTGAATTGCTCAAAAAAAAATTTATCTATTTCAAATAGATGAAGACAACTCAAACTTCAAAAAAAGAGAAGTGATTTACTGGTATTTTAATATTAGATGGAGCATGCACGATGGCTTAGTCTAGGTGAATTCTCTGTAAATCACGAAAGATTTTAAAAGTTATGTTGCGGTGAATATGTTTTATTTGGAATTGATGTTTTTGCAAGTTTTATTGTTTGTTTTGTTTATTTTGAAAGAGCTAGCGATAATATCTTAAGCAATCGTAAGGACAAATTTATTATTGTGAACTCTACAAACCCCTGTGCACAAGTAGTTGATTTCAGTTAATTTTTCTGCTAAGTTCTGATTAATATTACTACTGATTAGAAGAAATTAAAAAATGCTGAAATAGGGAAAAGAAATTTCTTCTTTAAATTGATATATGTGCAGAATGAGATGCCTGCTTGAAGTAATAAAAAGCTCTGATTACTCAAAAGTCTGATGAAACGATATAGAAAAACATTATAATGTATTGGGGAAGCTTTTTTTCAGCTATCATTGTGTTTCTTTTAACAAAAAGCATTTTAAATAAAGGATTAAATAAAGAAATCATCTGCAGTCATCTTACCGTAGCCTTTTTGCAACGAAGATTTGCATTAAAACGACTGAAGATTTTATGATCAAAATAAATGTGCCGACATCTTTATATACAGTAAACAGTTCTGAACCTCATTACAACATCTGATCATAAAAAAGCATATCTGGCAAATGTGAACTTGAAAACTCAATGAACCATATGAATCTATCTTAGCTTCACAGAACAATAAGTCTTCGAATACGTTTAAAACAAATTAATTAAACATCAAATTAATTGCTGATTAAATTTGCAGATAAAATAAAAATCAAAAGCTAACATTTACCGAATTCTTACGTATATATATATATATTTATATTTCATTAATATTTCAAAAGGAAATTAAATTTAAAGATCTATTTATCACAGTAACAAATAAAAATGAACATTAAAAATATATATAACATTTAACAAGAAATGTCACTGATATACAACTCCCCTGACTGAACCAAAGTACAAAGTTCTTTGTTTACTTCTATTCAAATATTTCAAAGCTTAAAAAAGTATTGTGATAATATTATCAAAAATTAACAGTATAAGCTTCTTTATAGGAGTAAATAAAATTAAGTATGAGCTTCTTTATTTGAGTGAATAAATTATGCAGATATAGTTCAAATCTCCGTTTTGCAAATTAATAAAATCTGCATTTCATTAATCTCTAAAATTATTTGAATGAGGCGAAATAAAAATGATACTTTCCGATTGCACTTTAAACAATAATCACATCAGGCTCCCACCAAAATTTTTTATATTTTTGCTGGAATATTAAGATTTTACTCAGCATTGTACTTACATAGTTCTTTTAGTATTAAATTTGAAAATTATTCAAGCAAAGTGCTCAAAACAATGAATTCTTCTGGAAATCGACAAAAACATTTTTCGAATTCATGATGCGAAATTGTTCAATATCATTTAGTTCATTTCTCTTATGCTTTTATGAAATCAAATAAGATGCCCTTATACAGTTAGCTAATGATTGTGATTCATTGGCGACATTAAGAACTGTTGTCTAATTTTCTTCTGACTTTGAAATTTTTTTTATTGTAATTTCAAAGAAGATGAAAATATTAATGGCAGATTTTCAAAGCGCTCTATAAACAAATCATATAATGAAGACAACAGAATTCAAGCATTCAAGAGTAAAAATGAAATAATTATTTTAGAATAAGTTTTTACAACTCGCGTTATTTCCCATTTCTATTCATACATCCATCTTTTTTTACATGATGACACGGAATTAACGGCCTAAAAATTATTGGAAAAGTCTAAAGAATGCCAAAATTATACAATGAAGTCAGTTTTCAATTTGTCTTCTTAAACTTTTAAAATGTCAAAAAATTTCAAATAATCTAATATTCTTTACAAAAAAAAAGAAAGAAAAGAATTATTTGACTGTACTCTCACTGGATTAAGATTCCAGGCCTCAATCTACGCGCAATATATTGAATTATTTGCTATATTGCATTAAAGCTAGCACTTACGGCTAATTTACAATGTAGAACAGCGTCTCTCACTTTTTCTTATTAGTTTGATGCTAACTTTTCAATTTTCAATCTAAAAACTATTTAACAACATGATGTATTGAATATTTTCAGCAATATTTCATTGTTGGAAATAGTTTAGTCAGTTTATGACTTACTGAAAATGATGGAAATAATATGTTAAAGTTCCTGATGTCCATACTTATCCACCGGCCACATACATTCACATGAACTTGGCACATTTGGAATCGTATATGGATGCCAACTATGGGAGCCAATTCGGCGACGCGAAAAATGCTGATCCTTATAGTTCTGCACACAGCGTAACATACCATGCACGCATGTCTGCAAATTTAACTCTTTTGAATTGGAAGCACTTACTTTTCAGTCAATAGAGATCAATTAATATAAAAACAAGTATGCTAGATCATTTTTTTTTTTGTTGCTTGCATCCTTTATTAACATCAAATATATATTGCAAAATTGCCCTTCTAATTGAAATTTTCTCAATTTCGATTTTTACAACGGCAGTTTATTATCGTTACACCTTTATTCGTTCAATAATTCAGTATCGATGCATTGATACAAAAAACTTCATCTCCATGTATACAATATTTTTAACGTCATACTTGCTTGATCTCATAGGATTAATATCACAGGAACATATCAATTTTAAAAAATTTTTTTTTGAAATGTGATACTTGTCGCCTAATAGGTACGCGTCCTTGTTGTTGTTCATAATCAGTGATACTTTTGCAGCGTATTTCGACAAAAAATGGCGGATCATATTCCTCAGTTGGAGTATTCATATGGACAGTGTTACGGTCGCTTTCACATAATGGCTCGTTTCTCTCCCGTTTTGATTTGAGATCCTAAAAAATATTTGTAGAATTTCATATGAATTGAAAAGTTTTGCAGATATGTATGAAGTTAAAAAATATATATTCTAACCTTCAGATGTTACAATTTTAGTAATATGTCAAATTTTGAAATGTAATATTTACCAGAATGCTTTCGACTTCTTTCACAACTTTGCTCAAATGCAAAATACAGGTTTTTGTTTGCGATTTTTTTCCGAATCAAAAATGCTACATTTCTATATGTAAAATCAAATGTGAAAAATCCTGCGAGCTTTATTATTTGGGAATATCAACTTTTGTTCTAATATAAAAAGCTTTTTAGTTAACATTCATTTCATAAATTTCAACCAACTGACTTAAAAAATATGCAATGTCAATTTGACAGGAAATTACGTGAGCAAAACAGTGATAGATTTCGAAAATTCCTTTAAAAATATTCCACTTAAGTTACCTATCCGCTTAATTAAAATTAAATAACTGTTATCCTCAGTATATGATGAAAATGAGCTGATTTTTCAGGATTCATCAACCTAAGAGTAATTTATCAAGGTCTTTTTTCGCACTCTTTACACAAATCACGACAAAAAATCAAGTTCGATTTCACTGCTGGATGAAAAATTATTCAAAAATTGAATTAGTAATGTAAAAACATATTTCGATGAATAAAAATGTTCTTTTTTTACTATTGATTTCTTTCAGGAATCACGAAACATACAATAGCTCATTTTTCAATTGAAATAAAATTTTCGAGATACCGCTTCTTTTATAACTTTTTCTTTTCAGCAACAAATTTCTTTTGCATAAAGATGAGCACTCAATGATGTCATTACCTTTCGCCATTGTGTCCTCAAAAAATGCGACAGAATTTTTTTCCTTTTTTAGCAATGTTGAAAAGCAAAGATGTGAAAATTTTTCAAAGTTTTCTTTACGAAAACAAACAAAAATCGGAGAATCATTCAAACTTTTGACTGATTTGTTCTTCGTTTACGACATCGTTTGAAATAATAAAAAGTAGGGGCAAATGCAATAGGAACATAGATGTAGTCCACAATACAACTGGTGCAAGTAATATGTATGGTAAATAGTTCTTGGCTAAGCAGTTTTGCGCTTCTTTTAAGCATGAGTAGAAAATTTCAATTATTTATTGCTGAGTTTGAAATTTTTAAATTTTAAATTATATTATCCGAGTTGCAGGAACGAAACTGGAACAATAGAAAAGTTGATGATAATTTTCTGAAATAAAGTAAAAATTTAAAACTGTTCAAAATTTTTTCTAGCTGGAATTTCACGGCTAAAAATAATTAGGCCATTCATTTTTAAAACATGAAAGCCAAATATATGAATCGAAATTTATTCTATTTTGGTGTGTTGATTAAAAGGATTATTACTCTGTGGTGAGCTTTCATTTTATTCCTTATTACACCGTTATTATTGTTGACATTCAATGGTCTTCGCGAATGGTCGACGAATTTGTTGTCATCGATGATACCATTGGAACGGTGTAACTGTAGTTGCTGCTTCTGTCTTTGCTGCAACATTTGCTTGTGCCGTCGTCGTTGCCGTTCTGAATGTCTCAAGCGATTGTACGCAGAAAGCCCTGAATTTTTATAAAATTTTAGTCATATTTCGAAAAAATTTTAATTATTTTCCATTACTCAGTTATTTGCCACAAAGAAAGTTATTGATGAAGAATTGCATTGAATTTAGCTCGACTAAAATTCAAGATTCATTGATTTACTCTGGCAATAACTTACTATCCCAATATGATGACAATGATGCTGATCTAACAATCGTCCCAATGAGTTGAACAACTTCTTATCTGGTTATGCTAAGAACACTACCACTCAAACCTCATTCCTATCGAAGATACGCTAATTAATATTTCTTTTATACACGCGACAATCATAACACACCGCTGTAGTCATGCGAAGTTCCAGCTTTCTGTTCGTCGTTGACAATAACAGGTCTAATAGTGGTATCAGTATTAGTATCAGCAGCGTACGAAATGCAATAGTGATTATCGATAATAAGAAGCGAAGTCATTATCGCTGCTAGCCAGGTGCCAGTTTGCATAAATGAACGTGATGGAGGACATATATCTCAGAGTTTGTTTCTTTATCTTTGTAAATTTCTTTGTTTCTTCAAACTCCAAAAGTTAACTTGATATTATCTATTCCTCCTCTCGTTTACACGTCTATTTTAACTGGACTATCGTTTTTGGTCACCACTGTTAATAAGACCAGTGGCACAACATAAATGGTTATCTTTTTCTTTTTTATTTTTTTTTTTTTTTGAGGCGAAAGTATTTTGAAGTGCAGCGTGAAGTTGACAGTAACCAAATACTGCAACCTGGAAATACAACTTTCTCAAATATCGTTCAAAATGTTCAAAGAAAAGAACTGAAAAAGATACGATGATGTAAATAACGCAACTGTTGACAAAAATTTTTTTAAAAATTAAACATAAAAAAATGAACATCACTTCAAAAAAATAATAAAATTCCAGGTAAAAAACATGAGCAAAAAAAGTAGAACTAAGAAATATATCAGTTTATCGAAGTTTGATTTGTCAAACATTGTTGCTTGAACTTATTCAGGTATTCAAAATTAGCGATAATGAAGCCTTAAATAATGATTGATATTTAGCTTTTCAAGTATAAACATGATATCAAAGCAGAAATTTTATCAAAAGAGAGTTGTTTAATTTTGTTACATTATAGGTACCATGACATAGTAAGGATTAGTTTAATTTTATTCGGTTGGATTAGATTAAAAACAGTGATTAATAGCGAAAAGTTAAAATGATCATGATGTAATCAAGAGAAGAGCAAATTTTCGTGTGATACAGAGAATACAGACAGAAGTATTCATCAAATTAGTGACCATCAAATAAACCTTTGAAAAACTTGAAAAGGTGCTAATGAAAACTGTTGTAATAATATGAAATATTAGGAAAAAGGAAGACATTTCAAAAGTTGTCGAAAAAATATAGAAAAATATGATAAAAATTTTCAAGTTTTTTTTAATAGTATTGAGAGCTTACCTCACTTGTCATTGTCTTCAACGTTGATCACATTCATAAGGAGAAGTATGTCATCTGTTTTGTTGGCTATAAGTGAATTTGATAACGTCGAATGCTACTAGTGAGAACAAAACGATTATTCAACAGCTAGTCATCCAGGAAAATAATGATGGAGGTGGAGACTGAAAAATGGAAGTAGGTGGCGGAATTAGTCATGCTAAGTACAAAGAGAAATACGCTAAAATTTAAGTCTAATTCTTGGTGCTTAAAAAGTCTCAGAAGTGCATAGCGTGATAGCCTAGAATTTAATTATTAATATTCTCTTTCTAGCATATTGCTTTCTGAAATTTTCATAAAGCATTTACAAATGATAATATCGAAAACAAATATTTTTAACATAGGATATATATGATACAAATTTTGAAAATAATTTATGAGCATTTTCTTTCTGTCTTGGAGAATAACTAGAATGATTCGTGGACAATGTTGAACAAGCACCTTTAAAAACATGTTTGAAAAGTGAACTATTCAAAATCATTTTTAAAAATTAATAAAACCAAAAATGGAAGTCAGCCTTTTTTTTCATTTTTTTTCAATACTGTCAGTTTGAGTAAACTAAATGATTAATTTGGATCTATTTTAAAAATAAATGAAATTTCTTTAATCCATAGATGTGAAATTTTTTCACTGCAAAAATGATTACTTTCTATATTTTTTAAAATATGCGAAGACCTTCTTGAAAAAACTGTTTAAAATAATTGCTTATTTAATGCCAGTGCTTATTTAATGTACTTTTCTAAAATAATTCTTTGAAAAATTTTCATCATTAAAGAAAAAAATTGAGAAAACAAGAAATTCCATTCCGCCTTTAAAAAAAATGGTACATAATGATTTGGACCAAAATATAGAATAATTCATATTCAAATAAATACTCGGTTAAAATAAGCCATTATATGATAATTTTTTTTATCATACGCTAACTTTATGAATTACGATTTTTAGTTGAACAACTGTTCATTCTCAAAAAACTTCTGGTAAGAAACCATAAGGCGTAAATGATTTATACCTAACTTTAACAAGAATAATTATAAAATGCTTCAGAATCTTCCAACTATGATGATAACACAAGAAGATTTGGTTAAATATGAGAACAGCGACAACGATTATGATTATGATGATAGCATTATCTCGATAGTAATAATTGCACAACTAATATCAATTATCGTGATAGTTACTAGTGACGATGGCTGCGATAATAATGAGGACAATGATGATAGCGGTGTCGATAATTATGATTGTGATGGGAATGACGATATTATGATGTTGAATACTCAGGACAATAAATGATGTCACTGGACACAGTATATTTTTTGACATAAATGTTATGAGAAAATGGTCTTCAAAACTTAACCAAAAGTTTCGGAAATTCCAAATTAAAAGGAATTCCAAATCCAAATTATGAGTGAACATTTCAAGGCTTCTTTTTCCAATTGATATATTTCATTTAAGTGCTTCTATTTCTTTGTGAAAAAATACAAGTGAAGAAAATGGAATGTTTATAAAATCAACTCTGTTTCATGAGCAAACTTTCAAACTGTTTTGAAGGATAAAAAAGAATGAAAGAAAAATTTATATTTGTCTTGAAAGAAGTTTGAAAGGTCGTAATCTATTTCAGATTCTACTTTCTCATCCTATCAATTCTAATTAGTTAGCTTTTTATATGGATAGCAAAGATAATACTTCGGGAACATTATCGACAGCGAAGTGCAGTACTATAGATTCATTAATATCAGTGGAAGGATTATCAAACATCAAAATTCAGCTCCATAAAGCCTTGAAGTAATTATCAAAATGAATAAATGTCATTTAAATAGGCTGTCATATTTATTCAAGCGAATTGTATTGATCTACACTAATATTTCTCGCCGATTGACCCGAGCTTATTCTAAAATATAGCTTCCTTTATTTTCTACCACAGTTTTTTATATGCTAAATTATCAACAGCTGAAGAATCGAAACTAATCAGACAACTTTAAGATAAAAACAGAGGGAACAAACAGAAAAAATTGTTGAAAAAATTTTTCTATAAAAATATTCGAAAAATAATAAAATAAATGCTTAACCTTTCGATTTGAAAATTTCAAAATTGCGGAAAAATGAATTCATGTTAGACTGCTTGTATTATAGAGTTGAAATAAATAATCGTCTTGTCATTCATACAGGAGTAAATGAATTTAAATGTGGCGAATATAGCGTAACAAAGTGAACACATTGCTTGTTCTGCTTTTTTAATATTTTCTGTTTTCAAACTTTTTTCTATTTCTTGATAAGTTGATTAGATGGAAAAATTGAAAGCATTGTTCGTTTAAAGTGCAATAAGATATAATAGCTATATGAATATTTAAATCACCTCTTCCTTTCAAATCTTCCTTAAAAGTGGTTCCATTGCTCATAAAAAAATTCGAAAACTCTGAAATTGATAATGGGAAAAGTCAGTGAAAGCTTTGAATCTCACTGTTCAAACGCGAACTCTTTAAAAGTTTAGAGACTTAAAAATTATTCAGTTAATTTTTTTTTTGTGATTGTAATTTGAACAGGATCTAATAAATCGTTTGCAGTCCACACTTTCTAATGAAGAGCTTGCTGATCTGCATAATGCCTTCAAATATCTTTAGAATTATCTTATTGTAATTCAAAGGCTGCATGTCGTCATATGCCTTATGCGCGGTTTGTGTGGAAGAACAAGCCGGAAATCTACACCACAAATAAATTTCACATTTGAAGAAAAGAACCAAAATGGTTAGCAAAGCAGAAAACATTCTACAGGGGAATGATAAAATGATTACATAATGATTGTAAAGTGACCGTCATAAAATAAGAGCGGAATGGGTGAATAATGATTGATAGAGGTTTCAGGAGAAAGTGCTAATTGCATTCCAGATGAAATGAATATAATCAATTGATTCAGGTTGTTCAGAAAGATCATTTACCGATTAAGCTTTTTTAAATACTATGATAATATTGCGCTATCAATCAGAAACATTTGCTAATTGTTTAAGTTATAGGAAAGTTTCAAAGAAATTGTATAAAGAAATTAATCATCAGCAAGCAGATTGGTGACAGCATCGCCCCTATTTCCCATGCAATTCTAGATCTTCTCGCAGTAACAGTGCAAGATATATACGATTTGAATGGCAACATATGAAATAAAGACAGTCATCAAAATATTTTACCAACACTATCAATGGAATCAAATGATTTGTTGTGCGATAGCTGATTGCATTACACATGATACAATGTCACTTTAAATTAAAATGCAATTATCATTAGCTGTTTAAACAGTACTATACGGGATTTATAGTATATTTGAAGAAAAACATGAAATTTGTTGAATGGTAATCGTATCAGAAATGAATAAACAATATTCTTATCATTTATCATGGAAAATATAGCAGGAGAGAAAGTCATGAAAATTTTGGACAATTAACATCTTTTTAAGGTTTTTGGGGTTTTCAAGTTTTCCTCATAGGGTCTTTAATAAACATTTTTCATATGAATCTATTATGTTTGGTTTCAAAAAAACCACATTCCTCATACTTTCTTGAACAGTACAGTGTTATGAAATGAAAACTACTGTATGCTCTTATTCAGATTTGTGATTTATTTAAATCACATTTGAACACAATAAAAGTGACTGTCGCGGCGAATACTATGTTAGGGAAAAAGTAATTCGGTGTTCAAAAGAAGGCCAAATAAAATTGTATTTATAAAACCTTTTGAGAGGAGGCATAGAAGGGAAAAAGAAAGTCGTATGATTTCGTCTAAAGAAACAAAATATTAGCATATTGCAAGTTGTAAATCAACTAGTGACATTTATTGGTTGGCTTTTGAAATTGGGAGGTGAAGTACAGAAGAAAAGGTACGAAAAGAAAAGAAGAGAACGGGAAGAAAAGGGGAACGAGAAACATTCTTCCATAGCACCGCTTCGAAACATTGGACAGAAAAGAACTTTTAGAAGAATCAAAGGTGTTAAAACATGATTTGCGCAAATCTTAGAATAAGCATGGAGGGATGAATTGAAACAGGAAAAGTTGTAAATATAAAATGTAAAAGCCGAAGAATCCTTGCATCTAATAGTTTGCATTAATTTTCTTCAAGCATATTTTTATTTCTGAGACTTCTTAACTATATTTTTTGCACTTCAGTTATTTGTTTCGGTCTATTAGTTAAATCTATTGAGATTTGGTCAATGTTGCAGGCAAGATGGAAAGACGTAGAAGTGCAAACAAAAACATGATAGATCCTTTGTAGAGATACAACAGAAATAATATGCAATTAATTAAAAACACTGGGTAAAATTCCAAAAAAAAAGTGGAAGCAAGTGACCAGCAACAAGAAAAGATAGCGAATTTATCTTCCAACATTAGGCCTACAGTACAATATTCAATAAAAACTAGCTTTGATAGCAACGCGATAATTTGATGGTAAGATATAAATAAAGGAGCAAATTTTTCAAAAATAAACTATGAAGAAAATCGTATTTCAAAAATTTTGATCATTCCAAAGATCAAAATCAACAAAAAAAATAAATGATTAAATTTCCTTTTTCAAAAAAATTTAATTTTTAATTTTTTTACATGAGCTGTAACGATGATAAACAAATTAAAGTTTCTGTACTGCTCTTTTTTCGCGCTCTTTCGATTTTCAAAATAAATTGAAAAACGATAATTTTACTTTCCAGTTATTTCAACGAAATGTTGGTGGAAAAAGTGAACGAAAGAAAAAACTGTTAAAGAAATGCTTCGTGAAAAAATTCCGTCCAAACCGTTTATTTTACAAACATTTGAGAAATTACATCAATCTGATCGGCCAGTTTTTCTTAGTTTTTGGTCTTAGTTCGATTTGTCATCGGAGCTCTTGTTGTAATGAGAATTCTAATTTTGATTAGTTACTAGAAATTTTGAAAAACAAAATGGCCAACGATAAAATTGACTTAGGCAATTTTAGGGAATAGAATAGTGTGAAAATTAAGATTATGATATCTAACTAACTTAGATTATGATATCTAACTAACTTAGATTATAATATCTAACTAACTTAGGTTTTAATTATCCCCCTGCTATGTTCTGAGGAATATCGGCCTTGTTTTAACTTCTCGTACGCCATTTTATGGTGCATACGTGCGTAAAGAGGTCAACCAATTTGTTCGCACCTTCTTTCTTCTAATATAATTGACCTACCGTAAAATTGAAAAATGTTCAATTAAGAGATATTTATCGCCTTCTTGCCAAAATCTACATAACAATGCAACAATTTATGAGTGAACTAACTTGAACAAACGAGCAAGTTATGGTGCAGATACTTGAAGGTATTGCGGATGGTTGTTGTTGATACTTACACCTCGAACGTGAACTTGGCAAAAGCCAGTTTGAAGGAATTGAGAAAAAGAAGAAGGAGGAGAAGAAAAAAACAAGTTCGAATTAGGTTTAATGCAACATAAACGCATTTTTGGATCTTACCATTACCATCGCGGTATTCCTCATTGTTAACGAAATAATCACTGATAATTGCGATCATCATTCCTATTATCATTATTATCATCAATCATATCCTTTAATGCCAACATTATTTATCATTATCATCATTATCATGGCCACAAATGTTTCCCTTGGAGGCCACTTTTGTCATTTGACAGTCACTATCTCTCATACATCATCATTAATTGCTATTACTACTGTAGATGTAGCCATATACTAATGGACAATTATTATTGTGAATAAAGGTATTTAATTTAAAATCGACAATCACTCTTTGGAAGATGTTTCACGGGAAAACGAAAGAGATGACATGAAAGTTGATGATGAAGTTTAAAACGGGCAAAACTGGCTACATTTGAAAATTGCTGTTGTCAGGAAAGGAGGTGTGTTGTCTCGACACAAAACTCCACCTTTTCCCTCGCCTCTTGTCCTTCTTTTCTTACCCGACACTACCGACAACATTTTCCATATGTACCCGTTACTTATCAACAGTGACTCGGAGCAAAACTAGAAAAACGAATCAAAATTCTCTCTGCCATCCTTACAACCTGCTACTATAACAAGAAGAATAATTGATAGATACGGGTATTAACTGCTGTAACTGATTCCACCATGCTGCATTCTTCCTCCTATCACTAATGATATTAAACAATCTCTATCAAATACAATTTTCCCTTACTAATTTAGTAATTAATTATTGTGTAATTTTATGGTATATGAACGAAGGTGCTGAATTTCGGTACTTGTTCCTTATAACAACAGCCATGAACACTAAAAAATAAACTTATCATGAGGAATGAGTCTGTTGACCTTAATGTAATGACCAATAGCTTAAAAAGATCGTCAGAGATGGAATCGATGATATTAGCACCTTAGAGCTCTTTCTTGCAGCAATGAAAGCTATAAGGGAATATTTCAGTAAACTCGGTAGAAACCCCAATGATGTTCAGTGATCTGAACATTTCAAGCACAATATCTTTTATTCTCTCATTGATGAAATAAAAGGTGAGCTATATGCAACATTAGTATTAAGTGTGCAAGCGCGTGAAATAAATTTTCTGACTCAATTATTCTTGATTCAATCATTCAATGCTAATTTAGACACTTTTTAAAATTAGTGTCAAGAATATAACTAAAAGAACTTATGAGTATGCTATCACATCTCTTAATATTATTGAAATCTATCAATTTAAAAGTTGTCCTAATTCAAGCTAATTAGAAGACAAATAATACAAAGAACTTAACAGGTGTTCACTACAAAAATTATTTGCAATATGAATACAGTTTTCCCTTTGACGTATAACTATAACCTTTGATTAGATCAAATGATTTACTTTGGTCTCAAATTATTATCAATAGATTGACTCATTAGTGATCGACCTCGACCCTTCCAACTGATTTCTTTAATTTTCGATTCCATTCGATTATCTCATATTAATAACGGTACATTACACAATGTACTGTATTGTCAGCAATGTAGTGTGCCCATCAAAACTTTGAGTAGAGTTTTTGAAGAATTTGGAAATGATCAATTATAATTACGTGAATTTTTGAGCAAACTATTCATGATGATCGACTTTTTTTCTTTCATTAAAAAAATACTAATTGACCAATTTGGAACTTTTGAAATAATAATAAACAATATAAAATAGTAATCAAAGCTTATAATATCTAAATAAAAAATTTTTTGTAAGCAGAAGTTTAGGTTAAAATGATAAGTTGTAAAAATTAAAAAGTGTCCTTGGTGCATTCAGATTACTAAGTTATGTTTCGTTGTTTCCCACATATCTGTAAATATTATTATTAACTTCGCTCTTTTGTTATCGATGATAGTTGCAGTCTTTCAATTCAATCTTTCTGTCCATTGAACTGCGTGAAACTGGTTGATTCCGAAAAAAATGGAGCAATAGGCTTACTTACAAACTTTCTCAGTTCAAACTCTAGTAAAAGTTCCTCATAACAAAAAATTTTCACATTCAGTACTGGAATAAATGATTCTGAAGATAAGTTAATCTCTGTTAATCCCTTGTTCTTTTTCTAAATTCTCTCAATATTATCGACGACACCTCATATAGCTTATTCACAGGTTATTGAATTGTTATCAGTATGCAGTTCTACTCCAACTTTTCTGCTAGTAAATGGCATTAGCCTAATAATTTACTAATAGGGTTCATCCTTACCTTGCAGCAAAACTTCATCAAATATTTCGCATTGATCTGAAAAGAAAACGTTAAGTGTCTACTAAATGTAATTAATCTTGCTGCATGTTAAAATAAAATGAAACGTGTCATCTTGCTGTCACTTTCGCTATGATAAAAATATGATTTGCTTTTTATGAGGATTTTTACTTTTTTTTGTCAAGCTTTCAGGAATTGTTTTTATTCGTACGTTCAAAAATGAAGTTATTACTTCATTCATGGACTTTATTTTTCTGGCAAAGAATGTTACTTTCTTTTAGGCTTACAAATAGCTCATACTTGAAAGCTGATTAATTAATAGATTATCTTAGCCTTTTTTCTATTTTTACTTCTCAAACAGTTTGTCTAGAAGTTAGGCATAAATTACAAAAAAGAAGGCACAAAAAAGGGAAGAAAAAATTTATGTGAACACCATACAACCATTAGCACTTGGTTTTTAAGTCATTTCGGCAATTAAGAATTTTAAAAAATAATATTTTAAAAACGATAAGATATTTCAAATGTTGAAAAGTCTTGAACTACTGCAAAACTTTGTGTGGAAGATTGGAAGTTTTTATTTGAAAAGAAGACAGAACAAAACCAATATCAAAAATCAGATTCTGTAAAATGTCACAAATACTTTTTCTTTAAAATTATTGGTTTGTAAATATGAAAGAAATTCTACCGTAACACGCAGTGAAAATAAAGTGTGTTGTATATTAAAAAAAAAAAACTCAAAAGTATTATAATTTTAATCAAATAAATTCAATACTGTTATGATGCAGCATTTTTTGGTTTTTAGATGAAGATGATCAGTTTTTGCCACAAGCCTTGCAGTGAAATTCGATAATAAATTCACTGTGATGGTTTCAGAATAGCAACCAAATATTTTAAAGATTTATCTAAATGGCTTCAAATACCAAATAATATTTAGGAACTTCAATATAAGCTTTAAATCTTTTTTCATTTTCATATAATAGGTGAAATAATCGGAATCTAATTCAAATATACGTTGCCGAAAATATATTTGAAAAGAAGTGGTTGTAGTTAAAACATGATAAATAAAACTGAGTAAGAAACGCTGCATGAAATAATTAAAAAATGAATGGAGAAGTGCTGGCAGTTAAGAAGGAATTATAATGAAGGAAGGAGTCCATTGAAAAATTATTCCAGATTTTAACGAGATAATATGAAAATCTCATTTAAGTAACGGGAAAAAAATGAGGCAACATCATTGCAAGTTGTAAAAACCGTTCGACAAAATCGACGATCTCTGAGAAGTATGCAGAATTCGTCATTGTTATGAAAATTGACCATGGAAAAAATATTATTTTAGACCTGCGAATAATAATATTTTGACAGAGGAATATTAATGTTACATAATTTGGTTTAACTTTTAATTGAGAAGTAATGAAACCGACAAGTTAATGCAAGTATTTTTTTCGTTTGTAAATTTTCTACTCAAGAATTTTAATTAAAAGTTTCAAGTTAAAATTAATTTATGTCACAAAAATATTGGCTTTTTTATTCCAATACTAATTTGCTAGAAGCGGTAAGAATCATACAGAGTTGTCACTGAAAAACACACAAAAGCATAGTTCGATATGTTCAAATTTCATTTTATACTCCTACTCATTTTCATTGTCCCTTCATTTCATCTTCTTGTCCGTTTTCTTAACCACTAATGATCTTGTTTTAATTCATTTAACTCTCATATTACTGTTTTCGAATTCTTAATCTTTCAAAATTTATCGTAAATTTTTTCAATGAAAAGCACGCCATGTGATCTTCTCTTAATTTATGTTTAAAATAATTCATTTGATTTGGTACTGTCATATTGCCGTAATGTCATATCATATATCATATTGCATTCCTAAATGAAAACTAGCTGGGTTCATAAAACTATGTTTATGTTTAATAGTCACATGTATCTAAAAGTGGAAGTAAATTTAATTGACTGCTAAAAATAAATTCAGCGTTTATAAATAAGGAATTAAATTTGATGGCATTATTTAATGATTCTACACTTTAGACTTTAGCCATGCTTTTTCTCTATCACATACACACATGCACACATAAAAACGATAATGATCAGTACTTATTTGAATTTGTTAAAATTGTATTAAACGTAGTGAAATATCAATTAATCTTTTTTAAGCTTATAATACGAATGTTTGAAACAACTTAAAAAACAATCTATTTGGTGATGAAAAGATTGTACGTATGAGAGATGGAATGATGAGAAAAAACGAGCTTAGAAATTACTCTGCAAAATAATTAATTAATACATGACCAATTAATTAGAAATATAAAACAAAATAATGATTTATTTCTATGGAAGTCAATTCTCTGTAGAATTTGTTTATTATAATGTTCAAAAATGATCAAAGTTCATAAATTAAAAGGAATGCAGCAACGAACAAATTAAATTATCAAATAACTTAAAAGATATG
This sequence comes from Mansonella ozzardi, assembly GCA_029876185.1. Lineage (NCBI taxonomy): Eukaryota > Metazoa > Nematoda > Chromadorea > Rhabditida > Onchocercidae > Mansonella > Mansonella ozzardi. The sequence continues at coordinate 11,283 of JARVGP010000601.1, read as the reverse complement.
TTTTTGTAAACTTCTTTCATGCTCATCACTCATTACAACAAAGCCATCCGAGAATCTTTTGAAGTTTAAAGTAAGCAGGAAACTAACAGGAAACTAATGTCGAAGAGAAAGTAATCAAGCAGAATTAAAGAGAGAGAAAGAGAATGAAACCATATTATTATTATTATTATTATCATTTTCATCATTATTATTGTTATTATTACGCCTATTGCATTCTTCAACAGTTGTTTTGGCAAAGATTTTGTAGCTTGATTACTTGCACAATGTTCTGAGTTAAAATTGAAATAAATAATTTCATTTTCTTGTTCATATATATCATCAGCCACAATCCGATTATCATTGTTATCGTCAATCCTATTATCAGCACCAATATGATAAATCACTTCAATTTCCATATCATCATTGTGATAAACACAAAAACAGACGAAGATAGTAGAAGTAGTGCCTATGTCGCCTTCTTCAAGAAAATGCTGTCGTTTAGAACTGGGTGAAAGCGAATTCCTCTTTCTCTACATGCGGGTATCATTTTATACATCAGTGCAGTTCGGAGGACGTATTTTTCAAAATTTCGTCTTCTTTTAACAGTGTTCTATAAAATGTGATAAGAAAGAAGATCAACATAGAGAAATGAAGAAAAGATCTTAGATTTTGGTCCGGGTAGGGAAAAATTACCCAGAACTGACAAATACACTGTAAATAAATGTCACAATGATTGATTGCTCGAAAAAATTTTTAAAGAGTAGATTGTACCATCTATTTTATTAAAAAAAAAAAAAAGAAAAAAACAGTTCGATGACTTTAGTAGTTTCTGAATAGATTATTTAGCCAAGATATGAGCTCCTGTAGCATGTTTCGGAAAATACTAAGCCTATCAGAAAGAGATTTTATTAATTAGACTTGTGATTTTTTTCCTTTAACGACCAAAGCTAATTTTCAATTAGTAGTTAATACTCGTTGCAAAGAAAGTTTTAGCATGGAACGACAACGATATTTCTCTAAAAAAAATATTTCTTGTATGCGTGAACCTTGATTTAAATCACTAATCCTAGGATTTATCGCTTACAAAATCTTGTAATTCATAGACCTTGAATATTGTCATTCAATGGTCGTTGACTAAAACTGACTAATTTAAAAATTAAAAAATTCCTTTATTTGATTGAAATAGTAAAAAACATTTTTTAGAAAATTGTTGAATGTCTGAATTTATGCATTACTCTAAATTGTCTCTGAAATAAATAATTTTAAAATAAAATTCTTTGAATAGTTATAATTGGAAGTTTGAGAATCAGATCAATCAAGTCAGATCGCTATGAAATTCTTAACAAATGTAATTTATAATCATTTCAATTCAACTCATTTTAATTGCTCAGGTTAAAATTCAGTTCACCGAAATTGATTTAAACAAATGGATAAATGGATAAATAAAGTGTAAATAACATGCACACATGCATAGTGATGGAAGTAAATTTATCAAAAAAATTTTCCTTTTCCTTTTAAATTTAATTCTGTGATTTCTTGACGATGATGTGACAGTGGCAACTGCTGTACAATGATATATACCTGCGGTCGGTTACTCTCACAATTTATTACAAATAAAAATTGATCACGGCATTTTCCATTTTCCAATTTAATTCCAAATTTGAATCGCTTAATTACAGAAGTCGCAATTATGGAAGACAAATAAATGGTGATGAATCCTTTTAATAAAAAACGTTAATAAATAATTGATGATAATGGTATTAATGGCGAGTGAAAAATGAAAAAAAATCTTAGCTTCAAGTTTTATCTTAATAAAGTTAAAATTTGGAACATTAAATGTAAGCAATATTAGCGACACCAATGAGTAATTTCGAATTATTAACATATACTACAAAAATTTACTTTAATGCCTTCTTAGTATGGAAAAGGATTTCAATCAAAATGTTTTCAGTGGGCTTACTCTGAGTATTAGAAACAAGCCATATAAGTTATGAAGCCTACCAGATGGAAAGTAGTGATAAGATGATGCAATGATGGAAAATGCTTTCGAGCCACTGAATGTTGAAATAAACAAAATGCTAAGGGGAAATTGCATCTTAGAAGATATGTGAGTTGCTCTGGAATTACTGGCTTTGGTAGATCATGCTAAAGTAAATTAAATTCACAATAAACAATGAAATGTAAGAAATGATAGATGTCATAAGATTTCTTCTATTTACCAAATTGAATATTTGCCATTTGATACGTTTACTAAAGGAAAAGTGAAAAGCATATCAACAAGTAATAAAACTTCAAGCTATTCTAAATATTCTATTCTACCAGTAAAGAAAAAATTGTGTTGCTCCGTAAAGTACGTAAAGTTCCATATAGTAAAGTAAACCAAGAAAAATACTTGATAAATAAAATGAAAAACTTGAAGCTATTATCAATTAATAAATGAGAAGTAAACTCTAAAAAGTAATAAAAATCATCATTTTTCTTATCGATTTCAAATTTTGCGCCAGGAGACGTAAGTATTTTGTTCTGCGTTAAGTTCTGGAAAAAAGAGATGCAGCAAGGAGAAAAATACTATAAAAACTCGACTATCATCTATGATAGCAAATTTTAGAAATTTTTTTTCAATTATTCTTTGATAATTTGCTGTTAGCAGGAAGAAACATCTTGATATGGTTAAGCTAAGCAGTTGAAATGTTTAATTTACATCTGTCACCTGTGATATCTGTTAAATTAGAAGCACTAATGATTATTACCTCGCCATTTTCTCGTCTATTCTTCTCTCCTCCCGCCTATCACACTTTCTATTTCCCTACAAATTTCGAGAATAAACTATGTGCAAATTAAATTTGTCGCATATTTTATATTATACAATCATTCAATGGAATGCAAAATATTGAACAAATCAATAATCATTGAGAATGTTCCATAAAGGCCAATTGCATTAGCGTAACGATGTATTTATTGTGAGTACCGATGTTACAAATAGAATGTGAAATATTTATAGTTAAGGCTTAGGCTATGTTTCTGCCATCACATCACCTGCCCTTTTTATTTATTAATAATAACTGGATATCAATCGACGATATCTTCACCGGTATCTCATTATTACAACATGTTCTCGATTTGCTGAAGTGGTCTAATTATGAATAAAAGAATTAAGTACTTCACTATTATATTTCATAGTGCAACACTTTGAAAGAAACTAAAAATGCCAAATGTCAATATCAATAATTACAAAGCGCAAACATAAGCAGCAAAGAAATGAATCATGAATTTGATAGTAGTGCAAAATATAGAATCAATATGATGAAGAAAAAAGAGCAACTTTTTTTCTGCAATATATTAAGCTATAAAATGACCATTCAGTTACCATTCATCATTCATATCACAAAGTGACCAATGACCTGACACTTCCATTTAATTCAATACCTCTTTTAATTTTCACATTTTCCTGCTCTTCATTTCCATTCTTTTTCTCAAGTGTGGTAAATTTTTTTCTGCTTCTAAGTATGTTTTATATTTATTACAAGTACATTAGTATTAGTAGTAAAAAAGGAATTCATTCCCAAATTCTTAAAAGGAAAAAAAAAACTCCAAAAGTAATTATTATATGAATACCGTGCACTGAATTTGCAAAGTTATAAAGACAAAGAAATACAAAACTTTTCTGATTCGAAAAATTCGGGGTAATTTAAGATTGTTGGTCTAATATCACACTTCCTGTATGCAATAGCATTTCTGGACAATATATTTTTAAAACTGCTGTTGTTGTTGCAATGCATCATATCAAAAATAGTTCTGTTACTAAACTGAACATATTGCTGTTCAAACAGTATTCATAATGCGAGAAGCAGATACCTGGTATTAATAACACACAGTAATTATTTTATTCCTACATTTCATGTCATTGTAATATTAAAGCAACTCTTGGAAAAATAATTTATTTCTTAATATTTCAGATGAACAGACAACCGGAACAAACGAATGCATTAGAATTTTAAGGAAGCATATTCAAAAATTAGCTTATTAGGAAACGCCACTGCAATATCAATGATGTAATGATTTCTCATCAACGCAAGTCGAATACTGAGACAGAATGCAGATTTTTGCTTGCCAAATGTCTAATTTTTACTGATATTCATAAAAAACTATTTCTATTAATGAAATTGGCTGACTCTTAGCTACTGTAGAAACGTGAATACAAGCGGATATAATCATTCTAAAAACGACACGACGACAACACTCAGCAATACTCAACTCTAAATATCACCCTGACACATGTAACATATTCTGTTAAGCATCTGCTGACTGTATCATATGTTGGAATGTTATGATCTCACACAGTGTCATATGGGCCAAACTTTTCTTGTTACAGTTTGGAAGACATCGATCATGCACTACTATCCAGCGATTTCTCGTAATTTCTATAGGCATGGATCGCCATTGTACTGTATCATACCACCTATTCCTACTTTTCGGCAGATTTCTTGGCTTTTTTGGGTTCTTGGCTTCTTCAACCATGTTCTTATAAATTAATAATCGCTTTACTACCAGTGTTCTTCAGCTTTCATAAAATACCGCAATCTTTTTGTGAAATTTTTGATAAAAAGTTAAATCTAAAAAGTAGAGTTCTTAAAGTAAACATGCACTAAAGTTCTGGAAGTAAAATTATGCTCGAAAATTAAATATGTTATGTTCAAATCATTCGGAAAAATCCGAGAAATTCTTCTTCGATATCCGGACTATATTGTTCGAAGATTAATGCTGATTTTCTAGTAACTGCTAGGATTTTCCAAATGCAATTTCATCAAATTTTATCGATATATAATCATGAAAACTCCAATTTCTAACACTCAGTGATGGCATTTTTATCTAAAATAACTAGTAAACAGTATTTTTTTAAACAATAGCAGAAGAAGAATGTAAAAGTGAAATAAATCAGTGAAAACTTTTTTAAAAAAGTGTTTATGCCCCAAAAGCAGTCGTCATTCCAGACAAGCACTTTTATGCTAATTATTTTATATTTGCAAACAGTCATACACTGATACACACAGACACACACATATAAAATAAACATTGACATAAACACATGGACATACACATGCAAATACAAATACAGCTTCAACAAAACTTCAACGACTCATTTCCTTTGAATAGATCGGATATTATATAGGTTTTAAACTGATGACTTGGAAGAAAATATTTGATGCAGAATCACTCTTATCCAGAATATGTCTTATTTTATCTCTCTATTGGAAGTAGTGCGGAGATATATTTTGATGTAAATTATAATTACTTAAAACGATATGTATTTGCAAATAACTCGTCAGAATTCCAGAATCTTTCAAACCATTGCAAATTTGATGCATTGTTTTGCTATGTTTAGAAATTTCAGTTCCATAAGTACTAACTTTTAAATTCTCACCTATTCATGCGATTCAGTTGATAGAGCTAATAATGATGTTTTGTAATTCATGATAAGATGATAGGTTCCAAAATTAAAAGCTCAGTTTTTAAAAATAGCATTGCAATTATTCTCCTGGTACACACAATAAATATTTAGCTTGTAGAATTTAAAGTAAAATTACGATCATCGCAACAAATTTAGCTAAAATTTTAATACATTCAAATATATTTCAATTGTGAAATATTCAATTGTTAAATTTTGATAGACTGAGCAGGCATTCATTTTTGCCACAATCTTAGACGTTTTGTAACAATTTTGTAAAACAAATCAAAAAAAAATTAGCTCACTTTGTCGATTTTCTTTTTAATTAATGAAAAGTTCTCGAGTTAGAACTTTTGAATGACTGCAAAGATCTAAAATTGATGTTTAGCCTTAGAGAATCAAACATTTACATCCAGGCTATTATGCTTGGAATAGAAATTGTTTGAAAGAAATGTGATTATGGGGAAAATAACAATGCGATTATCTTCAAAATTAATTTATAAGAATAATTGAATAGGATTTCGAGGAATACAGCAAGAGAATAATGCTGCTAAAGAATCTGAACAAGAGCCAGTAATCCAAGTATACTACCTGTGCTTTGTTTAAGCGTTTTGTCCTGAAAGAGGCAATAGAGGTTCTGTATCAATATCAAATAATCCATTATAGAAGGTTCCACTTGAGCAGTAAGTAGCTAATTCCATATTTTATTGTTCAGTTTTATTAATGAAAAATTTATGTAAGCTAATCTTATCTCAACAAAATCTAAATAATTAATTAATTAGTCGACTGACACATTATTTATTTAAAGCGATTTCCCCGATCTCTTTCTAGAAATTATTTTTTCAACAACACTAAATCAGTTGACAACAATGAAGAGTGCATTTACTATTTCTGTAAACTTTACAAAAGTTGTAGACGAAAAAAACGAATTAAAGTTCAGGTAATTTTATTTTCAAATCTTTTTTCAAGTAGAAAAGAAGATACATATTGCTTAACACTATACTTAAAAAAGGTACTTTAAGCGACATTTTAGTAAACAATGTGATCATTACAACAAGCGTGACCGGAACCACAAGAATTTGTAAACACGTTGATTTGGTGATCTTAACAGAATCCCAATAATTAATTGATTAATTAACTGACATATTATCCATGTTAAGCAATTTTCTTGGTACATTCCTAAAAGTTTAACAAATCCAATAAAAAAACTGCAAATTCTCATAAATATTCAAATTTTGATTTCGCCACTAATGTTCTTTTTTGTACGTAACACAGAAAAATTTTGTTTGGAGACTTGCAAGATTCATTTTGCTGTTTATCTCATATTAAGTCATCAAATTAAACTGGTTTGACCGCTGACCTGATATCGGCAGGTTTGATCGCTGACCTGATATCGGCAAGAAGGTCAGTAGACGATCTTGAAAGATATTATTTTAAAGCAAAATTTAATAATTTGGATTGGCACTGAGTTGCAAACAATAGAATTTCAGGAATGTCAAGACGGCAAATGTGAAATATAGAGCAATCAGTGCGCAAATATTGATGGCTGACTTAAGTGACAAAACTATCTCGAAGAATTTGAAATAAATCACACATGATAAGCCAAAAAAAAAACAGTTTTAATAAAGTGATAAGACATTGCTTCAAAATGCGTGGATTTCTTATTGTTAGAAAATAAGCTTGTTTGATTATTTTCCAAGTCCTCCATCTTGTGAATCTTTCCAAGCTATTTTCTCCTGAATTTATGTAACTTTTTAATTAAATAGCAAATTTGATGAAAAAAATCTTCCTTTTCTTTGTATAATATTCGATACTATCTACTAGAAAAAACAAAATTTTTACAATAACTACTGCTTTTAGGTGTGCGATTACAATGAAGTTAAAACTTTGGAGAAATTAAAGGTGACTCAAAAGAGACAATGAAAATTCGTGAAAATATTTAACTCTTTCAGACATTTCAATAAACAACTAAAAGCAAATTTAGAGGCTTAATTCTGTTCCTTTCTTTGTTACATTCCAATTTAGATAAAATGAAGCGGAATCGTCTATATTCATTTCCTTGTTTATGTATTAGTCGAACAATATTATTGCATCAAAAAATTTAAATTACCCACAGTTTGTGATCATTGCGAGATGATGAACAAAAGAAGGCAAAATGGAAGTAGAATTGATTCAACTGATAAAGGTCTCTTTCCTCATAATACATTGGAAGAAAAGATTAATTATAAAATAGTAATGGAAAAAATTAATCTTTGACCACTTTGTCAAATTCGACCCACAGCCAAACGATTATCCAAACGATTTATTCAAAAAGTCGTGCCTTCACACGATGGTGAATATTTTTAATTTGATTTGATTAATAAAAAGTATCTATAGAGTAAAACCCTTTTCATGATCATTTTGTTTTCTACATTTATAATGTAATATCAATATAGTCTGCTACAAAAAATACTATTAGTAACTGCTTTTACACCTTTTTTCAGCTTAATGTTTTATTTTTTCTAAAACAAAAAGTGAATCTCAATTTAAATTTTGAATTTTTAACTCCTATGAAATCAATTCTAGAAATCGATTTTATTTATCTGAGATGAAATCTACTATTCCATAATTTACTACAAAATTTGATCGTATTTGGTTCTTCGTACTAGTATGATCAGTGGACTAAGCAAATAATGTCATCCGACTTTTTCTGACAAATGTCAATTGGATTCCTTTCTAGATCAATTAGTTTTATATATATATATATAAAGTATAAAATTTAAAGCAATTCCAATATATTAAGCAAAATTTCACATAAAACATGAATTGAAATAAAACACAAATTGGTGTACATGCCAGATAGTTTCAGCTATCCTTGGGCTAATAATGTCACACAGTTGCTTATAAACTTGTCGGAAAACAGATTAAAACGGTCCAACAGATTTTTTATATGCATGTATGATTGTAATTTATTTCTGGCAATAAAAATATTTAAATGTAAACATTAATGCTATTTATAGTATTCTTTATTTATTTCATCAAACAGATGATAGATGTTATTATTTAAATTTGTTAATATAATCAAAATTTTCACTGATTTATTGCATTAAGATTTAATGAAAGGTCTTCAATTCTTCTTTATGACTATGATTTGTGATTGGAGTTTTATTCAAACATTTTGAATCATTCCTTCATGAAGAAATCATGAGGTCGAAAAAAGCTTAGTTTTGAATTAAATGAAAAATATTATCCCACTTCTTCGTTGTAATATTTGCATAAAATAGTTATTTTTCTGAATAAGAAATAGGAATTGTTTGTCAGTTGACCCAAATGCTAAAATAATTATGAATCGATCTGTGAAAAATGGAACTTGTATTCGCTGTGACAAATTTTACAGGTCTAACAGTTAATATGAATTGTTATCGTCATCTAAATTAATGATAAAATTAGTTGCTTTCTCGTTAGTCTGAATAAAATAGCTTTGATGACTTCGCTATCTTTGCAACTTTTGCATTTCTCTCTTTTCTGATTAAACGAAAATCATTTCTAACGCTGTACTGCCAGAATATTTCTGCTTAACTGGTCATTCGTCTCATTAAAACAACAAACACTGCCATATGAACATACACTTGGAACGAAAACTCCGGGAACTCATCAGAATTTTTTTTCTTATTATTTGGTTTCAGCAACAATTTTTAAAAGAATCTTCGCACATGTACGTATTCATTTAGACGGCATTAATTATAACTAGTTTTTTATATCACTTCTTCCAACAACAGAAACGTTATGATTGTAAAAATTGTTGGAAGTGTTAACAGTTAGGAATTCGATTCCCACTCTTCATTTAAACATACAATTAAAAGAGCAATTTATTGTAACACTAATTAGAAGTAACTGGAAGTATGCGAAATATTACACAAATTTTAAAATTGTAAAATTACGAAGAATTTTATGATAAATCATTAGTTGACTTTTTTGAGTGAGTCTTCAGCTGGTTCAAAAGTAACCTCATTCTTCAACGTCTCTTTTCTTTACTCATGTTTTAAATCATTTTTTTTTTTCAAACAATTTGCTAAAATTTTATTAAAAAGATTAACTTTATGTTTGAAGAATTTGATTTTTTTTTAAATAGTTTTTTTCGATCATTATATTAAATAATAGAACTGTCCAAGAAGCACGACTAGTCAGCCAGATTCAAAAATTTTCATTTTTTTGCACTTCACTGCGTTTTTGATTTTCTCATCTGTTTTACTAATTTTGCATTAAATTTATGATTAGCCGAAACCCAAATTTAATTCTAATTTTGATCTAGATAACTAGGTCCAACTTTTAATGCAATCCAGTCAATTCACGCTTCATATTCTTTCAAATTATTTTTTTTTTTTTTTTTATACAGCTTAACCGCTTTTTCAGTTGAAAATATTTTAAGTAGTAAGATTTAGTATCATCAGGATATCAGGAAATAATAAAGGAATTAATGGTCTCCTTACCTATTGTAATATTGCATCTATGCGACAGCTTTAAGTATATTGGTAGAACTCTGTGTGCAAGAATTAAGGGTATTCTTATGCAATAATAAACTTACACCATTCTTACATCATTAATGTCAAAGTGTAACTGCGTGATGATGATGATTAGGTCTCTCTTCTTAGCATATAATTTTATTTTCTACTGTTATCAGAAATAAAGTGGACAATACATTTAAATATTTTCGAACGCATTATTTATCATCAGCTCATTCCATTGCAAATGGATGATGTGATAAAAGGAAGGAGTGAAATAGCTGAGTTTCACTTCTTTATTTTTAAATTACCATTTTAATTTTTCATTATTTTAAAAGAGCAATTATTTGTAGGATATTCTTTTGAGAAATAATTAAAGCAGTTAAAATATTAAATATTTGAGAAAAAGCGCCGAGAATTTCATAAAATCAGTAATTTTTGATATTTCTGTACTATCATATATTTAGTTTACTGGGTATTTGAAATTCTAATATTTTTTAAATATATTTATCCGAAGAGGATTTATAATATGGAAAGAATTAAACTAGCTGGTAAGTTTAAAGACGAGACACGAGATTTCTTAACTGAAGTGGATTAAAACAAAAGAATCTTTTTAAATTCATTTCTGTTATCCGTTCTATTTAATTTACTTATCGGCGAATAAACTTGATTTCGATGCTCAAAGTGAAAATTATATGAAATTCCGCTTACTATATGAAAATCTCATTATTTTTTTATACAAAAAAGCAAAATGTGAAATAAGAGCTAAAAGGCTTATTTTTTCCTACTTACTGTTTTCAACAAAAACAAAAGCAGTTGTATAGTTTTATATTATTCTGTCATACATGAGAGAAATTGCAAATGCATGCAATCATTTACGTAAAGGACACGTTAATATTTACTTGAAAAACTAAAGAAGCCTTGTGTTTTTATTGGCAAAGAGAACAAACTAAAAGAGAGAATGTCTTGTTTGCATAATTCATAGATATAACAAATCATGCAAGGAGTTTCATAATGATAGAATTAATGTCAATAAAATGCAAAATTTCATGATTTAATTTTGATTTCAATGATAGAACAATCGAAATCAAAACAATCGAAATCGAAATCAAAACGGAAGCACAGTTGAAAGATTCATATTTCAAATTGTAATTATAATACAGTTTTATTACTCGTTCGACTCTTGTTGAGACAAAAACTGTCAAGTAAACAAAATGCAAATATCTAGTAACACAGCAGCGTTTCACTAGAAAATTTATTTTGAGAAATTTAAGGAAATTCTCAGTCGTTTTGAATATCCCAGTGCCGGTGTTCTTAATTAGTTTTTATTAAATTGAACAAATTGTTTCAGTAATGCATTCTGAAATTGTTTGGTTG
>JARVGP010000600.1:0-39136 GCA_029876185.1 Mansonella ozzardi | reverse complement strand
TTTTTTTTTTTTTTTTTATTTTTTTTTTTTAAAAAAAAAAAAAAAAAAAAAAAAACAGGAAGAATAAATTGAGAAAAGAAAGCTATGAATAAGTTAAAAGTAAAACTGAACAAATGTATTTGTTCTTCTTTAATTGGTTCATTTTTAAGCGTTTTTTTCTTTTTTCTCCTCTCTCGCTTTTTCTTTATAAATATTTGCAATAAACATTTATTGTTGAAAAATAAATAGAAATAAAAGTGAAACATAATTAAATTTCCATTTCAAAATGGTTTTTACTGGAACTAGTTGTGGATTGACCTTTTTTGTACTAATAAATTACATATCACATAGTAAAAAACGATAGAATGTGCAAGAAATTCAACAATACCATGGTCATATAGTCGCCATAAAAATTAGTTGTTACACTCAAAAACATCTGTATTAGCAGCAAATTTTTTTTTTTTTAATTATACTATTTCGAACATTGGAAAAATTTGGGAAGCTCTGCCGAGTTTTACATACTTTTGACGATTGATGTTGTTCTTTGCTTTGAAATTTTCGGAATAAATGGATTTTGACAAATTTATTGCTTTTTTGCATTTTCGGAAAAAAAAATTTTTATTTGAAATTTGGTATTTCAAAAAGTTGAGTTTTTCTACATTTAATTGTTATTTAGAGGAAACTTCCTGTGAATTTGCAATTTAAATTCCTGAACTGATATAAATAATTGTCTATTGTCAACTCTATTAAATATGATTTTTTCAGGTGGAAAATATTAATTGTATCTCATTTGCAACTATTCAGGCTTTTTTTCAGACTTTTTCACACTTTCATTCCTAAGTGTCATTAGTTAAATTGTCATACATGCACATATACAGACAAACACACACAGACACATACATATATACTTTGAACAAATGTCTTTAAATTTATTTGTATGATAATGAAATGAGAAAGAAGAATTGGAGACTAGTCAATTCCGAATATCGTATAGCCAATGAAGCCAGATGATGGCATTGAGTCGATCGGTGACAATCATTTGTCGCAGTGCATTTGTGCAAGCCGCTCTTCTTCGATTTTAGCCAACACTTTGCTTCATCAACCCGTAGACAGCAATGCTTTTCTGCACTCGGCGAAAAAAATCGTTCGCTTGCTTATTTCCAAGCAAACTTTCTAATTTTATATGAATCTTTCAGTAACATCTACTCTTCTTTTCAGTATATTTTTTTTTTTTCAAAAATTTTAATTGTTACTTTTGGAAAGTCTTTTTTTGATCAAATTTTTAAATTTTAAAGGTTCTATCATATGTCAGACAATATTTCATTTTAACTCATTGCATTTTGCAATGTTAATTAATTTTTCACCTTATAAAAGAATTTGTTTTATTGATTTTATTTTATTGATTTTTTTATTGATTTAAAATCAATATTTTCCATTGTAAGGATGATAATAGAAAGCGATTTACTGATAATTAAAGGCATAAATAAACTAACAAGCTACTCTAATACTGCCAGACTTACTCTTTATTTCCCGATTGCTTATGATTACTTTGATGCATTATTCAATTGTTTTTTTCCATAAGAAGTTGATGAACGCTCAGATTGCACTTGGATTAGCTGATCAAAATCGTTCCAATATTTGTGATTTTAGCTGGTTCAATTAGTGATATTGCAATGCTAATATATTGCAGCACACACTGATATTGATGTATCGATATCTACTGCTGGTATATCGATATTTGTTTTGATATATCAGCATTTGAATACTGATAGTAAAATATTGAAATGAAAAAATACAATAATATTAGAATATGCTCTGATACAGGAAAAATAATTGAAAGAAATTACTATTTCCTAAGTTAAAAATAAATCATGTTCCATATAGCATTTTTAAGTTCAATTATTAGGAATATATTCATTTGCAATTTTTTAAAACTCATTTTTTCACATGAGTTATAATCTTCATAATTATTTCCTGGTAGTAAATTAAGCAACAAAAAAATATTTCTATTCTAATCACTGATCTATTATTATTAAGGAAAAATAGTTGATTAATTTATTGATTTGTACCGCAATAAGAGAAGTGACATAATCGACTTTCATAATGAAATTTGATATCACCATAGAAACAATCTTCAGCTTTTTTTTACTTTCTTCGTCGCGTTCGTTGCAGTCATCGTATCGTTCTGCCTTCGCCATCCTTGCCATAGCAAAATGAAATTCACTGATGCGAATTGGATAGATTTTTATTTGAAAACTAATTATTTCATACAAAATTTCCAATATCAAAACAAATGAGACTAAATGACTGCTAACACGTTCCGTATTATTTTTTACCAATTTATTTTCACCTTATATCTTCTCGTTTGCTCTTTTTTTTCTTTTGTTTGCAATTAAAATTTTAGTTTGTTCTTACAAATACACTAATTCTTCTTTTTTTAACCAACCATAAATAATTTATGGCCACGACAATTCCGCTGCTATCACCGTAGTAGCACTTTATAGCGGTGAGCAATAAAAAATGATTGCTAAAGAAATCGACAACGAAATTTCTCAAGGAAAATGAATTCTTGATGTTTTTTTTTTTTTTTTTTTACACTTGTATTGGACAGCATGTAATGGCAAAATTTACTTTACATTATAATTGATCATTTCTGCCCATTCTAACTCATAAGCAAAATTGTAAATTCTTTAATTTTATGTAAATTGAAATTCTTTTCTTTTCAGCTGTAGAAAATTATGGAAGACATAATTGTAAGTTCCATGGCTCATAAAAGATAATTAATAAAACTTGATCCAAACGAGCAAATTTGCCTGTAACTGAAAAAAAACAAATAAATAATGTAAGCTAATATTTAACAAATTTTTAAACAAAGCTTAAAAACAGCAGAAGAAGCATGTTAAATTAATGCAAATCATCGTAATCCTTAGAACGTCAAATATGTGAAAGCATTGCACAAAATTAAAAGTAGTTTTACGCACAATGGCATAATATATTCATATCATCGTGATACAGTCATAAAGAGCAAAACATAAAATTTTGCATATATTTATTTGTTAATTTCCATCAATGAACAATCATGAATTCTAATGGTTTGCTACTTTGCCTGACATTGTAATTTGAAGGACATTTTCACCTTTAATGTACCATTCTTTTTGTCATCTTTTTTTTTTCTTGCCTTCTAAAAAAGCAAAATAATTATCTGAGATTATTCTCTGGCATCTTTTTTTTTTTTTTTTTTTTGGCCACAAATTTTTGTCAACGACTCAAAATGAACCATTGGTCATATTTATGTGTAATTATTTTCAATAATTATGTCCTAAATTTTCCCACTTTTTTCCACTCATCAATGTCACCCTTTTCTTTTCTCTTTGCAACAAATGATAAGATGCATTGCATGCATGTATTGCCTTGTAGTTTGCATTGCTTGAAATAATTGAATCTTAGCGTTGAAGATAAATGCACTTCTAAAAATTAATTAATGTGACAAAATAATTGATTTATGTCTATGTATCAGTATGTTATTTGCATTAGCGAAACGTATTGCATTTCGTCTGGCATTTTGATTTAGTTTTCACATCAATCATAAATATTACGTATTCCAAAATTTGTACTTTTGATTAATATAAATTTTGGAACTTTAAAGGATAAAGGATTAGTTGGAATTATTCGAAAGTTAATTTCTAGTATGATCATATAGGATGATTGATCCTCGGAATAAATTATTGATTAGCGCTATTATGTATTTATCTGATTAATAATGCTTTGATAATGATAGAAGCCTTGAATATATAGTCCTATAACAATATCATGATAACAATATGATAAGCCTGTTCTTTTTTTTTGAATTAAAACATTTTGAAAACAATTTCTTTTAAACATTTTCTTTAAGTTAATTGCAATATTTCGTTGTTCTGATCATTTTTTTTTACAAGTTTTTTAATTCTTACATTTGCTCTATTCAACTTTTATTTTTTACTTTATTCTTTATATAAAATAAAGAATAAATAAATTTCAATGAAACAAAAGCGAAAAGAGAAATCCTTGTCGTAAAATGATATGAATGGTTTGAAAAGTAGATTTACATTTAATTTTATACAGCTGTGATTAAAGAGGAACTGTGAAATTCATTCAATTATTTGAATAAAAATAAAAAAAATTGAGTGATGCAAAGGCTATTTTTAGAATTCATCTTCAACTGAAATCTAAACAATAACTCTTCAAGGAGTTCAAGGAGTGTTAAACTTAAACTTTTTAAATTTTAAGATCACAAACATGTTTATACAGATGAAACTTCAAAAGATTTTGTAATTAATCAAGTCCTCAACGAAAGCCTTTCATATTATTTATACTTTTTAATGCGGCAACAAAGATTTTTCCAATTTTGACAAGTATTAATTTATTAAAAAAAAATATGATCAAATTTTTTGTTTACAGTATGCAATGTAAATTATTTCAAAATACAAATTTCTTTTGCGATTTAATTTTCACGCATTATCATTATTATTTCGATGTGCTACATTTGATTGAGGTCAGTTGAGGTCATTATTCACTGAAATTCCAATCTGTCGAAGTTTCACCTCAAATGAAATTGACTTCTGGAAAGCTAAAAAAAAACTTCTAATTGCTTCGTTCCATTTCTTCTGTCATCATTGAATGCCTTGGATGTAATAATCTTAAAATATTTTTTCCTTTGCAAATCTCTCATTTATTATTTTACATGCATTCTGAAATCTAATTCAAATATAATTCAGTCGGCAGATATTTCCGTTTTTAATTATTTCCATGGAAAAAATTTTTTTAAGATAATTATTTGATAAATTTGAATAATGATTTAGCAATATCCTATAGTTGAAATTGGTAAATGAATGTCTAGAAGTAGCAGGTAAGTAAAAACATGCATTATCTAAGCAACAGGTGCTTCAAAACTATAATTCTATGAAATATTGCTGATTTTCATTCTCAAAGGAAGAAAAGCAATGAAGTGAATCCTAGCTTTGCTGCCCTACTACATTCTATCATTGGCTAGGTCAAACAATCTGAATTTAAACGAGAATTTCCATTAACTGATTTTATCAATTCCAATATTTAAGAATTCCTATTCACATTAGTTGTTAATTCTTTTTTCCTGAAAATAAAATTTTGCCTTCAAATTAATTCGATTGTTCTGTTTGAAATTTGAGGTAAAGAAAAAGGACAAATGAAAAAAAACAGAAATTCAGTGTGATTCCTTAACAATTCCACTATTCAATCCTAACAAATTGCAAACCATATTAATCAGTTTTCCGTTTCCATAGAAATATGAATGAATTATACTTTAAAATAAAAATTCACCTCATTCGGAATATTTAATCGTTCATTTCATTCCTTTTATTTTGTTTTTCTTATGCTTTTCAGGAAAATTAATTCCATTTCCAATATTCGTTTCAAATCATTTTTTTACTAGTCTTTTTTTTTTTTTTTTTTTTATAAAAAAAAAAAAAAAAATAAAAAAATAAAAAAAAAAAAAAAAAAAAAAAAAAAAATTAAAAAAANTTTTTTTTTTTTTTTTTTTTTTTTTTTTTAATGTAAATTTATTTAATTTTTAAATTTTTTTTTAAAATTTTTTTTTTTTTTTTTTTTTTTTTTTTTTTTTTTTTATCAGCAATTGATGAATTTTCAAATGGAAAAGTAAGAATACAAAATTGAAACAGAAAGATAGCACATTAAAATTAGTGAGATTAAGGAATAGATGGAAAATAAGCGTGGAAAAAATAGAATTGTTCATAAAGTGAGACTTTTCAAATTAAAATTAAACTAACCAATCATTGATCAGAGATTGTTTTTCTTCTCGCCAAATATTGAGCATTTTGATCGTTATCGCTTAAAAGTTTTTTAATCATATGATTGTTGAAGACTTAAAAAAACCAAATATAACATATATATATATATAAATACGTTTTCAAATATTAGCTTTTATCCTACATGAATTTTTCATTAATACTAAAACATTTTTTCATTTTTTCTTCTTTTTCCTTTTTCTTGGCTTATTTATTCTGTGCTATATTTCATTCAACTTAATGAACATAAATCCTGCAAATAAATGTGCATGCTGAGTTTCCGATATTTTCAATTTGCTTGGATAAAACGGCGCATTTTTAAAATATGCAATAAATGCAATACTTTCAGTTATGTGATAAAAATTGAAAAAGTTTTATCATTAACTTGATAAAAAATTAAATCTTTTCAACAATAATTTGTGGCAAATTTTTTTTGCATGATTTAATTATAAATGATGTAACGTAGAACAAGAATATGACACACACACACACATACACGTTATACACACACATGCACACACAGACACACACAAGCATAAGCACACACAAACACAGACAGAAACATACAATTTGTCAGTCGATATTGAATTTTTGAATTCTTTCATGTCAACTTTTATTTGAAATTTTTTCTTTAGCTTACTCATTTTTCGAGAAGTTATTTTGAACTTCATGTAAACAGTCCCATATTGAAATGTTTCTCGATTAATTTGGTAAAAATTAAATCGTTTCATTAAGAATTTTTTCCACATGACTCGATTGGCCTCATTTACTACTCTTTTATAACCACTTTTTGTTTTTTAGACCGCTATTTTGTCCTACTTAATAAATCAATTCAAATTATGTCATCTTGAAAAGGAAATGAGCAAATCCTTTCACGACCAATCAAATTTTGATTGATTTCGTTCAACGTTTTTTGTTCCTTTCAGAGGACATCGAAAATGTCCTTTGAATAGCTGTGTCTAAAAAAAAAAAATTTCTTTCAAAATTAAATTTTGCTAAATAATAAATTTTTCATGGTTATCTGGTAATTTGTCGTTTTTAATTCTATTTCTTCTATTTATTAAATATTTGAAGAAAAATTTTTTTCAAAAATCTTAGAATTTCTTGTTGTCTATGATTAAAACATTCAAATCATTTCGAAATTTTTTCCTCAAATTGATCAATTTGAGGGAAAAGTTTTTTTTGTAATTTGTTAAAAGAAGGAACATGTATGTAGTTATTCTCGTAATGTTAAAATATGTGTAAAATTGTTGACAAATAAAAAAATATTTGTAATTTTTTAAAATAAATTTTTGGTTTTTTAAAACTTTTCTTTTGTAAATGAAATGAAATATGAAATAAATTGTTTAAATTTTTTTGTCTTCAAAAAAAAAAAAAAAGTTAAACTAACATTATTGCGAGAATAATCAACCGACCTGATTGCTGATTGCTGATTTAGGGGAATAATTAGTAGCTCATTATAGAATGCATTAATCATGACACGCAGACACATATATCGGTGTAATTACCGATATGAACCGCGTATGATCGTTTCCTTTTCCGCATCGTTTTCTCTTTTTTGCCCAATTATTCGGATAGGACAAGTAGAGAGAGAAATGAGACTGGCTAGCAAATCATTCATCATTTCATTTATCCTCCTCTACCTTGTTGAACATTTACAATTTTTTAAAATGCTATTTTGTGCAAAGGTAAGTAAGTCAATTGATTTGCAGTGTATTTAAAAACTTGGTTTTCCTCATTTAAAAATTTTCTTCTTTGTCCATAAAATTTTTAAATGATTCTAAATTAAATCATGTTATCATCGTCACTTTCAATATTTCTTTTTCCTCATCCTATCATTCAATAAATAATGTTTTCTTTCATTGCAATATTTCATTGAAACGAAGACTTGTATAATATTTCGATTAAAATGTATCATTAAACATTGCTGATAGTTTTCAGTTTTGTTCTTTCACTGCGATAAAATTAACATAATTAACATATCGTCAAACATCAAATAAATGTTTATAAATTTTTACAACAAATTATTTGCTGTGATTAAAATGCATAATATGAGAGGCAATGTACGTACTTTCATGAAACAGCAGCATCCAATTACCAATCCAATTAATTTTTCAAAAATATTTAATTAATTAAACAACGAATTCACTGACAAATCGTTGCATAATTCTGTAAACATTTTTTTTGAACTAGAAATTGAAATGTTTTTAAAAAAGAATCGGCATTACTCAAAATTTATTGATATTTTAAAATTAAAGAAAAAGTAAATTTCAAGCTTTCAATAAAAACAATATTTTCAAAATTGAAAATTGTTTATGCATATTTTATCATCGAATGTTGGATTTGTTTGGATACTAAATTGTAATAGGGTTTCATTCATATTTCAATAAATAGCACACTTCAATACATGGCATTTTATTTTGAGTTCAATGTGACACGAAGTATAATATGAGTTAATGCTTAATCTGAACAACAAAATTAGTTAATCCAATAGAAAATACTTGTGCAAACTGTTGGTAATTTACATTTTTTCCAAAATTAAATTTGTGAATTTGAACCTTTCTTCGTCAATGCCTCAGTTCGATTACTTTCACACATCATTAAACTTGAAATACTCGGGCACAACCAAAATTCGACTACAAATAGCTATTGGCAAATTTAAGATTTACCAGTTCATTTGGTTAATGGAGAAAAGTAGACATATAAAGTATTTATGCAAAGATTGAAAGGAATTTTAAAATTTGCCAATTTTGAGATTTCTCCAACTTATAAAGTTAATCAAAGCATGCAATAAAATTTTAATGTATGCCAAAATTTACATTAAAATTTTTTTGAGGGAAAAAACTGGCGGAAATATTTCTATTTCTAGCAATTCTTTTGTTATTTGTGTGATTGCAGTAATATACCAATGATATATTGAGGGAAAGAATTTTTTTAAATTTATAAGGTTTCAATACTTTTATTATCTTGCCTTCCTTCGCCTTTTCTTTTCCTTTCTCTCTCTCTCTTTCTCTCAGAACGAAGCATTTACAGATTTGAGAAATGCAAGAATAAAATATGAATGAGAAATATTTCCAAGATAACTTCTTTCTTTCACAAGTAAAAAAACTTGTTTCCCTTATTCTTTCATTGAATAGGAATATTGCCTTGTTAAAATTAAAATCATGATAATGTCATCATGGATAAAGCACTTATATGTCAATCAAACTGAAGAATTCATTCAAATGACCAATGATCATTCATGATAGCATTACATCTCGTCATTATCTTATGCCAAATGTAAATTAGTCAAATATTGCAGATTGAGGGAATTGATGTGTGAAATTGAAATTGCCATCTATAAATATGGCACAGTTTATAACTCTCTGAAACTTTGCATATTTTCTGGATATCATTCAATATGTTTTGATAATCAAATTTCATTGTAGTGAGAGATTATTTGAAAATTTCTTAAATTTCCATTTTACTTTTATTTTGTGATTTTTATTTTCGTTGTAAAAAAAATGAAATCATATTTCGCTATATTTGTAATAGATTGTGGCAAACACAAATCCACTTGTCACTCAGCGATTTTATTGAAATTTCGAAAAGTCAAAGTCACTTCTCATTCACTTAATTGATATTTTAAAATGCAGTCATGCACTCTAATAAAAGCTGTCAAGCAAAGAAAGTTTTTTTTTTTTTTTTTGAATATTTAAGAAAGTAAATTATTTTCTTCTGGAAAATTATTTTAATTTGCAAATAATTTGATAAAACTGCGGTGAACATTTCACAAGAAAAATCCGTTTCTAATGTCAAATTTTTTCATTGTAATTTCATATTCTTCGCTTCTTTTTATTCACTTACTTAAATATACCTCCATTACTGTCTTAGACTTTAAAATGAACATTAATTTCTGAAAGATAAAATTTTGCCGTTCTTTTCTCGGTGAAAATTCCTTCCAGTGTTTTTTTGGTGCAATTTGACCTCGACATCCTATTGTGATGGGAAAATGATGAGGATTGTTATGTTCTCCTGTCTATTATTTGTTTCACTGTTTAAAATTCTTTGGCTTAGAAAGTTTTATTGATCTCTAGAAAACATAAAATAGTAGTAAATCAAAAGAAATTTCAGAAAAAAGCCTAAAAGCATTGCTGGCTTGAAAATTTAAGTAGTCTAGCTTCAATTAAATTTAAAAATTGATTGAGATTAGGTGTACTTTACATACTGCATTCTTCTCAGTAGTTTCATTAATTTCTAATGAAATAGATGATAAATTCTTTTATATTTTCAACTGGGTATGCTTTTGAATATTTTCGAAAGCTAAATTAAATTGTTAATATTGATTGCTGACTTTAAACAAAAGAAATTATTTGTTGGTTTGCTTCAAAAAATTTTCTCATCATTTACATATCTTCTCATTTCCATTCATTTTACGAAACATATCAAATGGAGTTTTTCTCAACGAATAAATCCGAGGAATAAAACAGCAGAAGTGTGTATTCTTCGTAGATAGAATTTTTTAATGATGCAATCATCACTTCCCTCTCCCTCAAATTAAGAAAAGTTAGATAAAACAACAGTAATTGTGTAATTTGCATAATTTACTTTTTGACTGACCTAATATTAGCGATATGAATTATAATGCTTGGATTTTATCCATTAAATAACTTTCTCAGTAGCCTATTTTTGATGAAAAGTTCGTGATTTTAAATTTTTGAGTAATTTCAAATTATTTAGGATGAAATAAAATGAAATTCAAAACTCACCGGACCTAAAAATTTTTCGGCTTAAAGTCTATTGAGAAAGTTATTTAATGTTCAGATCGAAACTATCGCTTTGATTATAAGTTTGCATTTGTTCGCTCTGGAAAAGAAAAAACATATTCTTAACGGAATAGCACATCCGGTCAGAATCGAACAAAGTATTTGCTATGGACTTGCATGTAATTTGAATAAAGCTTTGAGAAAATGGAAGCCTATTGCTAGGCTAAAATTGGATATGATTGATATAAATTGTTATCTCTGTATCAAGAGAGATTACATAGATGAATGTCGTATCTCACTTCCTTATCTCATTTGCATAATTTGTCTTTCTTTTTTACTATACAATTAAATATTTCGCTTTCAAATTTCTTTTTTATTTCATTTTGTTTATCAAAATGTGACCCAAATATTCATTTATTGTTAAATTTTTCAAATTTCATTTTAGTTACCATAAAAATTGCAAAATGAAATGTTTAATTTTTGCTTCACGTTATGCACATCATAAAAAACTACCATAAAATCTTATGATAATTTACATATTTATTTGTAGAATTTATTGCATTTGAAATTACAGTTTATCAGGAAATGAAATTTTTTTCATTTGTATTTGGATCATTACATACATTCCAATCTTTGCATAAATCAAAATTAATTGAAAGATAAAAATAGCTGTATTGAAGCTATCGTTTCAATAGAAAAAAGAAATAGAAAAATGTGAAAATATCAGCAGTTGGACTGCTAATTTGATGACGTTTGTAACATAGAAGTAAAGATTGAAAAATTATAATGTAAAATGCGAAATAATTTCAGATAATAGTTGAAAATTTGAAAAGTTAGATTTTTGTACTTCGAAAATCATCGTTGATGAATGCCATAAAATGACATGATTGGATTTATTCAATTAGTACATATATCAATCACAAATGTTTGTCGCCTGACGCATATCATCATCACTTTGTTACTCTTATCACATATATGAGCGCTTTTGTTGTTTATCATAATTGGCCGACTTAAGAAGCATAATTTCCGACATATTGACAGTAGTGTGTTTATGAGCAACAATATTACCGTTTCCAATGCACATTAATCTTTCGCAAGGATAAAAACATTTTCAAAGGTTTAGAAAAAATCATTCATTTCAAATATTTTTTTTTAAATATTTGTATAACCCAAACGATCATAAAGGAGCTACTGTATTTCTTTCTTTAATGGTGATTTGTTTAGTTTATTTTTATTTGCGGCTATTTTTCATCCTTATCAATGCAGTACAATAAAGAACCATTCCGCTAAAATGACTTCAATTATGGATTAAACTAATCTTTGTCACCTTAGTAAACTTTGATAGATAGAGACAGAAGTATTTTTCCGGAAATTGATGGATATTTGTGTTGTAGTTTACCGGCATATCATTTCATTTCCTCAGAAGTTAGCTATTGTTTGAGGATAACCATAATTATATCTAATTCAGTGGGGAATTGAAAAATTGCTTCAATAATACTTTTTTGATTGAGTAAAAATTGAGGATCAGCTAAATTCTGCTTTATGTCAAAATGGAATTGTTAAAACATCTCTTAAAACAAAGGCCTAATATCTCAGTATCTGTCATATTTCCAAATTTTAATATTTTTTTTCAGTAATATTGTCCTGATCATTTCATTAATTTTAATTTAATGAAAGTAGCAGCTAATTTTTTGTACTCTTTGTTGCAATGAAAAAAGTTTTTCATTTTAAAATTTTTTCTAGCGATTTAAGTTTCAAATTCCAGCAACTATGAATCATTTGAGCAATGGCATCAACTGCAATCTTCTTATTCATCCTGAACATCTGAATATTCGTTTCTTTCACACTATTATTAATAGCTCTTCTTATATCTCAGACTTGAACTCGTCATTTCGGACAAATTTTCTGGGCACTTTAATTACTTGATTATGACTTTGATTTGATTAATTTAATTCGAAGTTTTGAGAATAATTTTTTCACTGGTTAATCTTTTGTCATATATCTCTATTGCTTGTTTCATTCATTCTTTGCTTTTTGCTTTCTTTTTTTTAAACTACCTTAATTTAATTTTTAATTTGAGTCAAACGTCAAGAACTCGTATAAATGCAAACATATTTGCTAGCATAAATTTAAATTTGTCAAGTTTTTGGAAGTAATTTATTTTTCCACTTTTTTTGCATACACTTCATTGAAGAAACACAAAAAGAAAAAAAAACTAAAACCTTAAGAAATTGAATCAGTTCCAATTATTTTAATTAAAATCAGTTTTATTACGAGTTAGCGGCTAGAAGTATCAAATTGTTTGAAAAGCAAACAGAAATGTTCAACAAATACTAAATTTTATACAAACAGTGCTGAAATTATTGCATTTTGTAGCATAGATTTCGAAAATTTCCGGTTTTGAAACAGATTTCAAGTCCTCCACTGATGTATGCCACAGAGAGAAAGTTTATTTTTTAATGAATAATTCTTAAATGCAAAATCCTTTTGTATACTTTTCAATGACAGACAACGAACAATGTTAAAGTAAATTGATCGTACAAGTATTAGTAAGATAGGTAAGTATAAACTTGTACGATAAATTTTATAAAAAATGCTATGCTACTGTAAGTGGAAATTTCTGTTGCTTTAGTTATATTTCAGTTAATTAAGAGAAAGAAAAAAGAAAGAGAAAGGGAAAATAAAAGTTCAATTTTATTTAACTTATTCTTATTGCTTCAAAATTTCATTTTTCAGCTTCGTTTTCACATGAACCAATTCTTTTTTTTTTTTTTTGCAACAAGAAATTCATTTTAATTTCATAGCGAAATTAATTACACAGTTAATTTGTGATGCAATTCGTTTTCTTCGAAATAATAAGAGTAACTATAAATGAAAAAAATGGAAATTTCATTGGAATTTTCAGAATTAACTTACGGTGAAACATTCTTTAAATATTCACATCTAAATTTCATTTGATAATATTTTCCACATTTTTTGTTTTTTCATTTCATTTTTTCCATAATATTTTCTCGAATGCAACAATTTGTAAAATATTTTATGAAATTGAGATGAGTTGGTTGAGAGGAAAGGGCAAGGGTACAGAGAAGGACGACGACTCACTACTGTCACATAATACTGTGACAGGATGTGACAATATGTGTCTATATAGAAATGCGGTTGTATATATATATATGTGTGTGTGTGAGTGTGTGTGTATGTATGTGTTTGCGGATATATAAGTGTTTGATTTTGGTAGATGAATCATAAATCGGTAAAATTAGGACAATATACGCAAAGAATTAATTTTTCTTTTTGTATATTATCATAGCTTAAGTTAATCAGTTCAGATTTTATTACTTATTGCTTTTACAGTATTTGAATAATTAAAAGAAAAATTCGTTTACCATTTTTATTTAAATTTTGCTTCAAAAATGAAAACACTGAAATGAATCATTTACGAATCCGACATCATGATATAAGATTATAATTCTGAATGCATGAACTTTTTCTTATTTTGATGGTCTTTCCTGTTCCTTTTCTCGTTCTATGCATATCAATCTAAAATTTTCTTATTCTTTTTTTTTATTTTTTAAAAATTTTGAAAATATATAGTTGACGATTACGATAATTATGGGTCGTAATTAGGATCAAAGTTTTCGTCATTATTTATTCTTAATTAAAGATTTTCGCCATTAAAAACTGTCATAATTTGACGCATCACAATAAAATTTGTATTTTGACACATATTTCAGTGTATTGCTGCTAGTTTTCTTTTGTCAACATATCATAATGATCAGATGTAATCACTGATTTTATTTCAGGATCCATATTATTTTACGGGTTCAGTGACAATTACAGTCGTTTAAAATTTTTTGCAACGAAAACAAGAAATTCAACTGGAAGCTAACATTTATCATATTCACATATAATATCACCGGAAAATTTTCGACTAAAATTTGCTATTACCTTCTGATGTTTTGAAAACATTTTCATATTCAACTAAATAACGCAGCATTATTGAAAAATATTGCTTCTTAAAGTAAACAATAATTTCAACTGAACAGACGAGTAAATCAATCTAATCCATCGATTGATTGATTGGTCAGAAAAGAATCAAAAAACAAAAAAAAAAAAATTTCATTTATTTATTGTCAAAAGTGGCAAAGACAAGTATTCTATACCAAAGTATTATTCATATATGACTTCCACTGTTACAATGAGTGACGATCTGTTGGATAACTATAATCCGTTGTACGATGTACATTTGCGCCAATACTTCGCTATGCCTCATATGCAACGGCATTTACGGAGTATCGGCTTGGTAAGATTTTCTAGTTGAATTAATTTGTAAGCTATATAATTACTGCACTGTTAAAATTAAACTTGGACTTAATTTTGAACATAACTGGAAACAAATTTGTTTATTTATGCGAGAAAACTTTGATGTGAAAGAAAATTGCGTGCAATTTTACAGAAGTAAAGTTAAACTTTCATAATTAACTCTTTTTTAATAGATTTTTAATTGCTTTTTCACTTTTATTTAATGCTTTTTAGTACTATTTGTTCATGTTCGCTTTTCCGCAAAGCTTGAAATCATATTCGATGATTCACAATTGAACTGTCAGTAATTTTGTTGAAAATAATTTATTTCGTTATATGGCTGAAGAATAAAATAACTTTATAGAACTAATATTAATTAGTGTTACGGTATACCGTATATGTTCGTTGTACTAGATAACAATGTTGCATGAATCTATATCCAGCCATTCATCAGCTAAAAATGATAGTTCAGACATAAAATGCCATTTCAGAACCGACTATTAATTGCCAGTAATGATGTAATTTAATATTATGAAAAAAGATTTTTTCTGATTTTCACGTCTCGATATTCATTCTAATGACAGATTGTAATTCAAAAATTTCTATCAGTGTTTCCATTCCGACTTCTGTGACTAATTGATCATTAGAAGTCTAGTTTAGTTATCGTAATTTGGCGCAAATGG
Source organism: Mansonella ozzardi (assembly GCA_029876185.1). Lineage (NCBI taxonomy): Eukaryota > Metazoa > Nematoda > Chromadorea > Rhabditida > Onchocercidae > Mansonella > Mansonella ozzardi. Next base: position 23,608 of record JARVGP010000600.1, on the reverse strand, counting down.
AATTTTCTAATAAAAAAGGAAATAAAGAAGGAAGAGATGAGAATGGACGGAGGAAAAAGTGAAAAGTTTTTACCAAAATTACCATATTTTTCCATCTAATAATTATTCGTGCAATTTTATTGAAAAAAAAAAAAAGCAATCCGCTTTAAAAATCTATTTTAATCCATTATCTTTTGCACTTTCTTCTTGAATGTTATAATTAATGACAAGTTTTTTTCAATTATGTTGTAATTCTCATTCAAAAAATTTTGTTTCTATGGAGATTAGCAAGCAAACAAGTCTCAATTTCGAATTGCATACTTAATGGAGTTAAATTTAATAGTTGGAATAGAACTTGAAATGAAATTTTCATAGTAAAGAAACTAATAAATTAATTATGACTCACAAAAAGTATCAATGATTCATCTGTGAGTCAAGCTATCAGGAATCATTCAATGATTCATCTGTGAGTCGAGCTATCAGAAATCATTAGGTAAAAGTTTTAGTTAGAAACTTATATTTTAAAATATTTTCGATGCAATGCGAACAGAGTCATAAAATGTGTTATAGAATGATTGCCCTCGCTATTATTCATTGGCAGCAATCAATTAACTATAAGTAATAAGAAAAGTTATACATGTGAGAAATAGAAATAACTTTGACAAAAGTATTAATTAGAAAATAACAAATTAGAAGTGGGAAAATATCAAAAATTATAGAAAAATCTAAAATTCTTTTTGATAGAGCATAACGATTTTATAACTATTCGTAAAGCAATGAACAGTTTGGTTTATTATTTTTTTTTATTAATTTATCGAAAAAATAAACAAAATTTATTTTTTATATTATCAAAATACTAATTCTAATAATTTTTATTGCATTTGCATGCTCATATTTGTTCCAAAATTTTATTATATTAGTTGTGATATGGGTTTGCACAGAGATTATTGAATGAATGAACTGAGCTAAATTGAATTGAAGTGAATGCTTGATTGATTTATTAAATGATTTATTTTTCAGTTGGATGATGTTAGGCATGGCAAAGGTATGGATGAGAGAGAGGGTAATAAGCAACATCATACGATGATTGATAAAATCCTACGAAATCGTGAGGCGGAATTGCAGAAATATGCCGACTTGCAGCGCAAGTTGCATGCAGCGGAAAAAATAGAAATCTGTCGTAGGATAAGAGTTCGTTTTTTTTTTTGCAGTCCAACATGAATTGTTTGTGAGTGCATTTGAAGTTATTAACAAAATTTGATGAATGTAAAAGAAACTTTTTATGCAAATATTGTTCATTAATATTTCAGAGTGGCGCAGCAAGTCCAAGTGATTACCATCGAGCAAAGCCTTCTCGTAGCCTCAGTCGAGGTAAATGATCAGCATATTTGTCAATTTCTATGCCAATTAATTATAATCAAGCAAAACAAAAATTTTCGCAATAATTCTTGCAACAAATGAAGTTTCTTAAATTTAATTTTTAGTGGTCACAGCAGTTGAAGTAGTAATTGATACGATCACTGTTTTACTTAGTCTGCACATAATTTGTTGCCTTAAGATGCATTTCTTTACTTCATTCAGAAATAACTCCTGCTAATTCAATTTACCCATCCTCTTATTTTTTCACTTTTTTTGCAGAATGTGTTATGAAAAAAATAAAAAAGTTTTTTTTTTTAAAAATCACATTTTGATGTACATTTTTCCATTAATGTTATCTAAACAAACAAGAAAGCAACTGTTTCATTATTGTTTAAACAACGTATTTGATTGCTTGATTATTTGCCTATTGATTTGTTTGATTTGAAGTGATCATCACGCAAATAATGTATGTGATAATTAGCCAAATGCTTACCAATTGATTAACTTCACCAAAGCAAGTAATTATTGTCCATGATTAAAAAAATAAATGGAAAAAACTGTCCTAAAATTGATTTTCAATCGTTATTATTTATTCTGAAAATTTGAAAATTGAAAATAAGTTTGAAATTTAAGTGCTTCATTTGTAGTGCAAAGAAAATTTAACTTGAGATTCCAGCCATTCTTATGACATCAGTTTTATACAATGTTTTCGTTATACTCTTTAATAGGGCGTTACATCAAAAGATTCCGAAGGCAACGATCATCTGACAGCATTGATGACAAGGATTTGGTGCAAAGAATTGAAGCGGAAAACGAAGAACCAGTGTATGAGAATCCATCTTTGGTTTATAATAGACTGTCAACGAATATACTTAAATATCGATACTTACATAAGGTTGAAATTCAGAATTTTAATTCTAAAACATAGAAAAGAAGATATAATAGTTGAAAAGGCCTGAGATTATCAGAAGGGCTTCAAATTATGAAAAGCCAGAAAGTATTAGCAGCATTTACTGAGCAAGAAATAAAATACAAAAAAAACTCCAATTAAAAACACTTTTTGTTTCAAGAAATTTACCTTTTTCTTTTTTGCTTTTTGTCTGAAATTATTGCATACTTTTTCTTTTGAAGTTGGATGACGAAACATTAGCCCTATACATGGAGCAATTGCGACGTCAATTAAGCCGTTTGGAACGCTTTCGACAAGTTTCATTCGGACCATTTTCAGTAGCGCGACATCAAAATGATCCACAAATGTCATGGTTCTTCAGGCGCAGGTCACTACCCAGTTTGACCGATACAACGCCTACTACCACCATTACCACTACCACTATTACTACTTCTACTACACAAAGCAATATTTCTGAACAGCCGACCTTGAGGTACTCAAACCAACCACAAACACTGAAATTACTAATTTTGGTCTACAGCCGACCGATATTGAATTCCTATTTAGATGCTTTTAGAAAATGATAGTACCACATACATTTTTTTGAAAATTTGAAAAAATTTACTTTCGCACTAATAAACCTTTTATAATTTAAATTTTCAAAATGAATAGTACTATGTGTGCATATATGTTAAAATCAGTTACCTTTGAATTCCTAAATCTATGAAAATTTCTAAACAATTCTAAAAATCAGATTTTTTTCCATCAAACTTATTGATTGATTTTGATGAGTAACGAAATAATAAAAAGATTTCAAATTCGGAAGATATTAAATGGACAATGTTATTATACATGAATAATAACTGCACATAGGCAAACAGGTCATGGTCATTTGCATATCTTATGAAAAGGAATAAAAATATTTCAAATTTAGAGTTAAAATTGTCAATTTCAATTCAATTTATGCAGAAAACCTTAGCAAGTAATGGTAAAGTTTATTTTCAATTACTTTTTTTAAATAAAAAGAATTACAGAAATATAACAAAATGTAAGAGCCATGAGAGAAAAAAATGTGAGAATTTTTCACACTTTTTTTTTTTATTTCTCACTTTTCATAATTTTCTTAATTAAATTTAATCTTTTTCATTCATAGAATATTTTATTTAAAAATAAAATTAAAAAAATCGAATATTTTAAGTATAATATTACATTTGAGAAAAAATTGTGTAAAACTACAAAATATAACATATTTTCAGACTACATTAATCATACCTGGTAAATTTTGATAAAAACGATGATCTTTAAATATTTGGAATTAGTAATTTATTTTATTATTAAATTGAGATTGTTTAATTAAATTGCTTTTATTTTTATTATTTTGATTTCTAATATTTTTCGGGTAAGGGATTGCAGATTTATGTGAAAATTAGCATTCTCACTTCACTAATTTCTATGATTTCCTACTGAAATCTAATAAAAATTTAATAAGATCTAATAAATTTAATAATTTCACCGAGAATGGAATGCGGAAAGCCATGAAAAACATGCTGCAATTGCTGGAAAAATTTGATTAATTATATTTTTCACATTTTTTATTTTATTATTGAATTCCTTTCAGGAGCAATCAATCCTTGAATCAGCATCGCAGTCGTTCCAGTAAACCGCAGTCATCTCGAAGTGGTGTGTGCGATAGTGCATACGACAGCCACTCACAGTCGAAACCACAAAGTAGAACCGAAAATAGTGTCCGGTTATCCGCCTTTTCACGAAACATAAAAGATGGCCCAGCAGCAATAAATAGTACCAACGTTAATAAAAAAATACGTGCAATGAGGTAATTAGCCAAATTTTACTTTTTTCGTGACTTTATTTTGATCGAAGTTGATTTTTCAGAAACTGCCGGAATCTTTTTGGGATTTGATTGATTTCAAAATCTAAGGTACTAGAGAAATCTGAAAATTTTACTTAAAAGCTGTAATCAAAAAAATTAAAAAGAGATGAAAAAAGATAAGTTCCATGCAGCTTATTTGAATACTAATCTGAGAGTGTTATCAATCTTGGGAAATGCTTCAAATGTACAATTCTAATAAGTTCCGTTTTCAAAATTTTGAAAAAAATTTTTCAGGTCATCTCCAATGGAAGCAAAAAAGGTTGTTCAAAGAATAACAGCACCGACCGAACGTAAAATAGCAGGAATAAGTCAGAAAATAAAGCCGAAAATCGACTCAGAACTAATCGCTGTCCAGACAACAATCCCTACTGCTTCTAAGCCAGTCAGTGAGTCAAAGAAGGAATCAATCGAGAGCAGAAGTGAAGGATCTCCACTAAATCTCGGTGATGGAAGAGAAATGTATTCGAATGTTGCTTCACCGGAAAACGTGGAAAGCACAGATTTGAGAGCTGCAAAAGAAACTGAATATGAGAAGTCAGTTTCGCCACTGGATTATTCGACAATTCCGGTGGACATTGAAGAAAGGTCTCAATCGAATTTATCGGAGCAAATGGTTTACGAATCAGAAATAGAACAATTAAAAACTGAACAAAATTTGAATTTGTCATTCGATTTATTACCAGAAATTTCGACGGAAATGGAATCGGAAAAAGTTAATATGATAGGCGCCTCTGAAACTCCTCTTGTTTCCAGAAGCGCAACACTTGGGGCAGTAGAAAACTTTATAAATCATGAAACTTCTATCAAGTTTTTCCAAAATGAAACTGATTCTCAAGCAATGATATTATCTGAAGAGATCGATGAGAACCAAGCAGAAGCTGGAAATGGGATAGAAACAAAAAATAAACCGGAAGGATTACCTTTAGGTGAGAGTTCAACTGATGAAAGAGAAATTGTGCGAATTGATAACCAACAAGATCAGCGCCATCAAACAGACGAAATATTCACAGAACTACCGACAGAAGAGTTGAAGATTATAGAAGACAAAATGACTATAGGAGAATTTGAAAAAACTGATCAACTTGCTTCGTTACCGACAGAAATGCCAACTATGGAAATAAAAGAGCTTATAATTTCTGGAGATGAACTATCGGAGATAAGTTGTACTGAAGTATCTTCGAAAGTACCTGAGATAATGCCCACAAAAACGATAAATCAAGAGGTGTCAACTAAGGAAAATGAATGCGATGTAAATGAATTCGTCGCAATTAACGGAGAAATTTTAGAAGTATCGCCAGAAGGGAAACTAAAAGGACACAATTCCATTGTGATATCCGAAATTTACTCTGTGGATCCAAAAGAAGAAACTCTTGCTGAAGAAGAAAACCTGGCAGAATCAGTAAGAGACCCCACTGAAATTAGCGAAGGTCTGATGTATTCTACGTTATCCACAGAAAAACTTAGTCCCGTCAGAGAACAGGAAACATACTATACAGATATCGAGCTTCCAGATGGTGGAAAAGAAGTTCCGAATCATTTTATGGAACCAATAAAAGTTGAATCTGTGATAGATCAGAGCACAGGAAAACATAGCACAGAAAGATTGTCGAATTTACCAGAACAAATTCCCCTGCCAGACTCGGAAATATCTGCGAAGAGTGATGAATCACCAGAGCTGCTGAAGTCGGAAATTTCTGCTGAACAACCACAAGATTCCATAGAAAATAAGCTGGAGATATTTGATGCTGGAAATTTTAATGAAAAAACTGAAATTGCAAATGATACAATAAAGAAAGGAGTATTGGACTCACAAACTCAGGCGGAAAGACTCCCTGATTATTTACCTGATTATTTCGTCGAGCTAAAATGTCAGGAAAAAGAAATCGCGGTGGAAAACAAGATTACTGACGAAAGTTTTGAAGCAAAAACTCAACAACCGGGTGCTGATGTAGACAGTCTAGAAGCCAGTGACTGTCATCCTGACGAAGAACCAGAATCATTAGTTCCAGTATTTGGTGTTTCCCAGAATGATGCGTATTCAATTGAAAATCCCTATTCTAATATCAGCGAGGGGGTTTTTAAAGATTTGGAATTGCAACGGGAAACGAAAGAAATATCGGAAACACGGTCAAAAATGGAATTTTTAGAGGAAGAAGCAAGAATTGGAATAGACATTAAAAACAACGAATTCCAGGAAGTCAATGAGGTCTTGCAAACTGAATCAGAAATGTCAAAATTAACTAGAAGTGATTCAGTCACTCAGCAACTTTTGCAACCCTTGGAAAGCTCAGAGCATGATGCTGATACACTTGTTGAAGAGAGTGAAACGAAAACAGCCCTGGAAACTAAACCAGCAACCCATGAAATGATTAAAGCAACAAAAGAGAGTTTTCCGAAAACAATATTATTGAATCCTGAAAATTTAATAATTGATGGCTTGACGAATTATTTGAAACCTGTTATCGGCGCCATGCAGGAATCCCAACCGTTTATTTCAGCTCCACTAAGAACAATAAAGAAAGAATCGGATGATCAAGTAACTGCTCTTACTTCCGCCGCTTTGAACACTCATAATTTCTCCGAAAAAGACTGCCTGTCAGAAGAGAAGGAAATCACTACTAAACTTAACTCATCAAAAATAGAATCTGAAACATCTGAAGGTATCGAAGATTCATTGGCATCAACCGCCTTGAAACCAGGTATAACTTCAGTAGAAGTAAATTCTGAAGTAACTTTCGAAGAAAAATTTAGTAAGCCAATAAGGACCATTCCAGAATGCATTACAGATGAAGCGGAGATAAGAAAAGAAGTAGTTGTTGAGGAAAATGTAATATTATCGGAGACGGATTGCGCCACTCAAAAACAGCTACCATCAGAAATATTTGAAAATGAAAATTTGGAGGAAACTACTGTTGCAGAAAAGTTTAAATCTGATGAAGAAATTCCGAAAATCGTGGTTTTCAGTGACGATAGTGCAGTTTCAGATGCAGAAAATATGGAAAAACTAATGATTCAACCTGATGCAGAAACAATTAAACAGCTCCAGATGGAAGCTAACGTTGAAGAAACATTGGATCAACAAAAGCAGTTGCTAGAAAGAACTGGAAATATGGAGCAATCTGAAATATCCAATAACGAGGAGATGGTGGCTTCTGAAGGAAATAATGCGACGGAACAGATAAATGACGAAAAGCAATCGATGAGAGAACATCTGAATGAATTTTCGGAACAATATATGCATGATATGATACAAAATGCTGCACAATTAGCTGAAACAAGAATTAGAACAAGTGAGGCACCAGAAAAAGCAGGAAAATATGAAATGCAGGAAATAGCTGGAAGTCAGCTTATTCCAGAATGCGTTCCTGAATTTCCATCTCAGTTTTCAGCGATTGACTTTCCAAAATCAGAATCTCATGAAGCTTTGCAAAAACAAGTTGAAAATCTTCATTCTCACTGTAACATTCTTTCATCCATGCTTACAACTAAAACAAATAATTCTGATGAGAACACAGACAGATCAGAATTGTGCGATACAGCTCGAGAATTGATAACCGTATCACACTCTTATGGCCCAGATATTGTAGGAGATTTTGAAGAAAAGCAAAATCATTACATGCAAAGTGAATATATATCAAATGTTGAGCATGATATTCCACTAGAAAAATTAAGAAGCTATGTGGATGACGAATTTTCCGATGATACTAACCATATCACAACACAAATATTGTCACAAATAAGAGAATACACAGAAGAACCGGGATTTGATAAAATGAAATTAGAATCGGAAACTCAAAACACGAATGGATCATTCAGTCACAATAACATGTTTTCAATAAGTCACTGTATTATTACCGGTTTAACCGCAAATGGCCAATTAATTTTGAATTCCGTAAATGATATGATTTTACCAACAAATAATGATTCTTCAGAGGTTGCAAATGATAAAATTTCTTTGCTCACTGACACGAACGGAAATCCGGAATGGGATTTTTGTGCCAAGCAAAATATTCCATTAGATGGGCATGATGAATCAACAAATATTTGTGCAGCTGATGTGAATGCAAATATTTCAGCATCGGAAGAAACAGTTCTAAATCACGAAGTTTGTTGCATTTATTTTTCTTCAACTTTTATTTATTCATTTTTTTTTTTTTTTTGAAAATTACAATTAATTGATTAGAATATAATAGAAACTTTTGAAGTTTTCAATTTTTTCCAAGTTTTTTTAATTAAGAAAATAGCCTGTTTTGCAGGAAGAAATGGATGAACATAGCAGTCTAATCGATAAACATTTATTGATAAAACAAATTAATTCAGGAACAGAAGAATGTAAAGCTGTTAATGCAAACAGTAAGTGCTTTAGATACGGTGAAAGAAATAGACTATGAATGGTGAAATTTTGAATATTGGGTTTATTAATCGGATAACAAAAAAATAATGTGTCAGAACTTTCTGCTCTGTGACTAAGTCTTGATATTTTATAAATCGACGAATTTCCAAAGAGAAGAAATTTAGCTAATATAAATTTTTTTCCAGTCCATTCATGCTGAGGCAATTTTGTTTAAGAAAAAAAAAATTTTAAATAATGTCTGAGGCAATCGATGACGGATTTCCGTAATGTTTCAATTTTTTAGCTTTTTTTTTCAGGTGAACACTTCATCAGTTAAGCCACGGAAGATGGATGGATGGAATGGGAAATTCGATGTTGGTAACGGCCACAGAAATTTCAGAAAAAAATTTTTTTCTCTTTTGTTTAAGAATTTTAAAAAGTTTTTGAAACAAATAGTTACCGTTTTAAACGATTTCCAAATAACATTTTTCCTTTGTTTAATGAATATTTGAAATTCATTTTATTTTGCTGTTTTTTCTTCCTTTTGCAGTTTGTATGTTTAAGAGAGCATAGCTCATGCATTCTGCAGCCAGCGTCTTGCAATATTGTTTGTACACATGCATGCATTATGTAGTTAAAATAGATTGTAATTTTACGGATTGACGGATTAGAAAAAAACAACAAAAAAAATTCTTGTTCAATCTACAGTAAAACTCGAAATCTCAGCGATTCGTAAAAGGCATAAGCTGTTTTGATTTGAAATTATTGTCTGACCCGTGAATCGTATTAAAATGTAAAAAAATAACTAAAAATTTGTAGAAGCTGAAACTAGAATTCTTTAAAATTTGCAAGATCTTGGCAAAAGAAATTCAGATAAAGCTCGGCTTTTCTTGTCAATTTTTCGATTTAAAAATTTTTCGTAAAGAATCCGATTTTTCCTATCTTCCTGCTATCAAAGAAGAGAATAATTAATACAATGATGAAGTTTACTCCGGTATAAAGAGGAGTAGACGAAATGTCAAAATGTCATTAAATTATGGAATCGAAAGTTTGTGGTTATTTTCAAAAATAAAATTATATGAAATAATTTTTTCATCTTAAATTACTTCTGATAGATTCATGCTAACAGTGTCATGAATACAAAAAATGATCAACGATTTGAAAATATCTTCAAAATATTGTTAATCTTTTTTGCTAAAATATTTCGTTTCAGTTAAAGAAGAAAGAATTAGAAGATTTTTTTTTTCTTTTGAAGGTTTCCACTAGTTTGATTTCTTAATTAATTGATTAATTGTTTGAACAAATGTTGTTTTAATGTACAAAAGATGAGGGATTTTTCTAAACTATCTTTTCCTTTCCCTTATTTTATTTTTTGTCCATATGTTGAAATATCAGATCCGTTTCTAAATAATCATTATTTATTTTGAAAAGTTTCTAAGTTATTACATTTCCCAGTATAAAATATTGATTACTATTGTGCTTTATTTTCCTTTCTTTTTGTTAGTTGAAGTAAAACATAAACTAATTTCATTCACAATAGCGCTCGTATTGCTTTACACAATCATAGCAATAACAATTCGAGAAATGCATTCCAGTTTAATATAATTGGATCATGGAATGTTGCTATACTTGACCAGAAAAAAAAATACAGGATATATGGCCAGTCAATATGTTTGATTAGCTTTCTTCTTCAAATTCCAATCATTTCATGTATGGAAAAAAAAAAATATTTAATTCCTTTTTCGAAACATAAAGTATTTTTCGAATTTAACTAAAAAGTGATAAGTTACTGAGGAAAAAATAATTTCAGGCAGAGCTTTAAGCAAGATATTATTTGTTGATATATTTCAGAAGAAACAATTCGTTGTTCATTTCAACGAATGTAAATATGCCCATCTTTTTTTCTTTTTTAATTCAAGCATTACTGGGATAAAGCAAAGTGCGAGAATGTGGGCGAAGGAAAAATCATTCGAAAAAAAATTTTTTCAGCTATGAATTAGTGAAATAATGCAATATAATGCAATGCATTGATTCTAATCATTTATCGATTATACCAACGATGATGCGGAAATGATTCCCATTCAAGCGAAAAACATTAGCTGAAGAGGTCGCTAAGTGACCATTGACTTTTAAAAAAGTTTCATCAAAATTTGAAATCATTTTTATGGATAGTAATAAACAATTGGGCGATCGCATTTTTTCTTTTTTTTTACTAATTTTCTAATGCTTGTATGAATAAATGTTAAAATCTTCAACAATTATCTTCAACGGATGTGTATTACGAAAGAATGTCAATTATTACATTTTTTTTTTTTAAAACGATAAGTAAATTTTAAATAGGAGGCTTATTATTCATCTTAATTAAGCGTAGGTACCTTTAATTTTGTTATTAATATTGGTGCTTATTAGATATTTTAGACTGTTTAATCAGACAGTTTGAAGATCTGATTGTTTATAAAGATCTTATTTGAGTTATTAAGTCTTGCTAGCCATTTCTTTTTCTTTTTTTTCTTATTGATCAGACTATCATGATGTTTCGATCGTTTTTTCACAGCTATGCCTAATTTGTTTGATGGCGTTGATAATTTCTTTTGTAACATGAATAAATAATTGATTTCAGAACAAGAAATGATTGGAAATGACTTGAATTTCAATCCATCTCTTATTATTTTAATTGGTAACACTTTTTCAGTTTATTCAAATAAAATAAAATTAGTGAAATGTGTAATTCAAACTAATCGTTGTGCTGATGATTACATGCAATTTAATTACTTATAAAGACTGAAGTATAACTCTCCAAATGAAATTTGAAAGAAATAGACATTTAGAAAGAATATATTGCAATTCTTGTTCTCAATAATTCCGTCAGATTTCATATTGACGATGATTATGCCGATAAGCAGTGTCAGTAGCAACTGGAACAATGAAATGTCGTCAGGAAATATTCAGCAATTTCAAATATTATCAGCGCATCGAAAAAAACGATTTTGGACTGAAGCACGACCGCTTAAGCAAGATTATCCAGATTTCGATGATGATCTGAAAGGAGAAGAGTACTATCGTAAAAAGTATAGAAAAATTATTTTGCCAAATATTCATAACTTTAGTGTGAAATTTACATTCACTACTCGTCCTGCCAAAGGAATAACAGACCGTAGAACTGTGAAATTAACACCGATGTTTAGCAACAAAAATAAACTGCAATCAAAGATTCAAAAACCCCAAAATTTTACTGTAAGGAAGGATGAGAGGAAATTAAGCACGCCAATTAAGAAAAAAAATTAATCATTGTAAATAAGAAAACCATCAAAAAATCATTCAACAACACACGCAAAAAGTTTGAAGAAAAATTTTAATTAAAAAATAAAATTTACTCTAGTATGCCCTAAAAACATGAATTTAACTTTTTTTGTATTGCAAGCAGTGTCTGAAATTTATATCCTAATAACTTTATTATTGATAACAAAAAAATTTTAATGATTTATACTAGTTCTTCCAGAATAGTCAAAAACTTTTGAATTTTTTCAAAGTCCTAAATTTATATCAGATAATAAATAGAAAAGTATTGCTATTCTGGCTGTAGATTTATTGTGCTAGACAATTCATATATTTTTTTTCATCTGAATAATTTCATATGCATGTCTAAAAATATTCTCATGAATTAAAACATGTTCGGAATGTAAATTACTCCTGATACAATCCACTTTTTGTCAATTGATTAATTTGTAAAATTAAAGATTTTAATTTAAATAAAATTTAGTCCTATTGCGATATCAGTGTTGAACAATACAAATTTTCAATTATTTGAAAAATTTTCATCAAAAAAAGGAAAATGACAGAAATTGCATAAATATGAAAATAATAATTTAAAGGAGGAATTACGATATACATAATATCTGCTTCTATGTAAATCCTTCATTAATTAATTTTTCTTTTTTGATTGCTGGTCAGAAATGCTCTGTTTTATGCTATATTGAATAATCTTTAGTGATCGTTAGTCAGTAGAGTATTTTATGGTATAATAATTAACAATCAAAAGTTGCTATATTAATAAAATGATTGATGTAATTAGTGATTTTTTGATCAATGTTGCATTGTATGACACAGTAATCTTTACATTTCATTTATTAACTAATACTAAATGGCAATCGATACCGCATTTTATGTTACAGTAATCAATTGTTAGTCATTTTTTTTTTTTTTTTTTGCCCATTTTCTCATTGAAATAAGTATGTTTCATTTTCAAATGCTTTTTCGCACATGTAAATATATCTGTAAAGCAAATGGAAAAAAATGGTATAAAGAAGGGGAAAGGAGTACGAGAAATAAGTGGGTACAACGGGAGACGGGGTATGGCTTACGGAGTGGAAAGTTGCACTTTAAATTCATGCATCATTGATATGCTATAAATAAAAGGATTGTTAATTACAATATCGGAATAAAAAATAGTGTTGAACTGAAAACTGATTTATTTGAATTGAATTAATAATATTTTAGGTAATTCTGTCCTATTGTTTGTTTATCAACATTATTGTTATTACTAATTTGGTCGCAAAAAATGTATAAGACCAATTGAAAAATCTTTGTCTAATTACAGAACTGGAAATGACATAACTTTATAATACATATATATATTGCTTTCAGATAGGTTAATTTTCAAAAAATTATTGGTAAATGTGCATTTCTTTTTTTTTTCTTCTTTCTGCAATAATTAATATTAAGACTTAATTTATCCTTTGATGAAATATATTGTTGAATGAATGAAAAGAAAAAGTAATAAGTAATTATGAGAAATGGAACGAAAATTTTGATGTGTGAATTTTGAAATTTATAAATGCAAATGCAACTAAACCACAAATATTTGAAAAAATTTTAAGTAAGAGAATTTATTAAAATAAAGGAAAACACCATTATTTTTTCTCAGCAATAAATATTTACTAGTTAATGTTCGAAAAACATGTTGATTGAATTTCTGTTGATAAACTAATTTCGCAATTCATTTGAACAAAATATTTGGGCAAGAGGAAATCGATAGTTTAAACATTTTAAATTCGATTACGTTTCGAACAACAACATGTTCCAATTTCTGAATGCATTGATTTCACATTGGAATTCATTTGATAATAGATAAATTGTATACTCCAAATTATTTACTTTTAAATTTGTTTATTTTTCATAATCGAGCTATTTATTAAATAAAAAAAATTTGAGTTTTAGAAAAGAGAGAAATAGGAGGCTTAAATAGTTGCTAGAATAAGTAAGAATACCACTGACTTTTAGTTTCATGAAACATACTTATCGCACAAAGATGACATCCAGAATGCTAAATTCTCCATAATTTTTATCGTTAAACAAGAAATCTCATTGGATGTAATAATTTTAGTTTTTCTTCAAACTTTCCAAATTGCAAAATTTAACTCGTAGCAATCTTTTCCTTTTCATATAATTTCTAAAAGAATTATCGAACTTTGAATTTCAATACTTTTAAGTTCTTGCTAGGAAAGAATACATTAAAAGTTCAAGGCAGTGTATCTCCTATTGGAAATGAAAAACAAATGAATGGAAATGAAAAATTAATTTGCAAAAAAAAAAAATAATATGAAAAAATATATTAAGAAAAACACTGAACTGTACAAATATGGCATATTGGAATTATTAAACTTGTAGTGTAACAACAGAGGAATCTATCTCAGGCACAATTTGTTCCATTAAAACAAAAAAGTTAAAAGGAAAACAAAGCATTTTAATATGAAAAATTTTTAAAAATAAACAGAGAAACTTTTAATGAGGCACATATTTATCAAACTGCAAGGCACATAAAGAAATTTTAGCTAAATATTTAAAAAAAATAAATTTGTTGAAAATTTTTCAAAAATTGGAAGTCAAAAAAAAATTTGGCGAGAAAAAGATGTCTGTCGCATTATTTTGCGCTATGGTAAATATTTCTGCTAAAAGTGTAAATTTTGCTTCCTTTTTTTGATTCATATACTATTTTCAATTTGTTTAATCACTAATTAGAAGAAAGTAAGTCAAAAATGAAAAATCATATTGCAGTAAGATGAAAGGATTTTGAAGTCTTAAAGAAGTGAAAAAATGAAAACTGACTCAGTGACTTACAATATGTTAATTATCTATTTTGAATTAAAAAAGTTATAAATATGCTGAAAAACTCTAAATTGCTATTTATTGTGTACTTTTAATTAATAAATGTTGTATTTTACTGATAAAAGTGCCACGGTTTTACGTGCATCAGAATGACGTACGACTAAGTGGCAAAAGCTGAAATTAACATCAAGTAAACAACATCAATTAAGCAACATCAATTAAACATTTAAACAAAAAAATGGAAAACTGCATGAAAGGAAGTGGAAAAGGCAAACTCAAACCAATCAAGCAAATTTAGCTTGAATTATAAGCATTTCTGAAGAGTAAGACTAATAATGGGAATGTGAATTTGATTATCGAATTCATTCCAAAAAAAAAAAAAAGTTTTTTAACATTACAAAAAACTATTTGGTAATATTTTAAAAAACGATTTAGTTCTAAAAAATTAGCATTTACCAAATAATTATTTTATAATAAGAAATTTTAATCATTTTCACGAGTGATTTTGAAACAATATTCTAATTCATTATTCTATCAAAATTTGCAGCACTTTTCTTTAAAAATTATAAGTTTAAATTCGTTTCTCTTGCAAAACCGGATTTATAGCATGTAAAATGAAAGGAAAGAAAAAGTAAACAAAAACTGACTTTTTTTGACAAATGCGAATTTTAAATCAGTTAGGATAACATTCACAGAGATCCAAAACAGCATTTCAATTTATGATGAATGAAAGCATGCACTTGAAATGAATTAGAAATATTTCAGAATCGTAAAAAAGTCAGCATTTTCCGTTGAATAATTTAATATTGCGAAGTAGATGGAAATAATTTGGTTAGTATGTAATTCACGTCACTATCACGTAAGCAATGAAAATTTTCAATTATAGTGCACGCTCCATAAGTATGAAAAGAGGAGCAGAAATATAAGTCCAAATGATGATGAATGACTACAAATGAGTATCAATAAGACATAGAAAACATGATGATGGATAAAAGTATGATCTTAGCAAATTTTTTATTATTACCACGATACCTGTGGTACCTCTTTGCCGGTATTGCTGGCTGTAGCAACACTAGCAACAACCACATCAGTATTGTTACCAGCAGTTTGTCCCGTATACTGTTGCTGTTGTAAGTGTTCCGCAACACTTGGCCGGATCTCATTTCCCCTGGATGCAATCGAAGCAGCAGATGAGATCGTGGACGAGTAGTTGCTTAACATATATTCCAGGTTATCGCCACTTACAGCATAATCCAGTGCTGGTGTTATCAGTGATGATGGTGCTTCCAACTGAAATGATAATCATCAATGCATTTCTATGGGCAAAATGATGTAAAAGAAATGGCCTATTATTGGCAAAGGAAGCCAAGCGATTATAATTCTTGCACAGCAGGATCAATTTGATAACGTATAGTGTGTACTTAGACAGTGCAGGTTTAAAATTACGTTATGGTTGCATGACCGAATTGGATTTGAATGAAAGTTCAAAATTTCAATTTTTATAAATTTGATAATTAAATTAAAAATATTGTATCAAGCGTAATTTCTAATGCACATATGAATAATTAATCACTTAGTTTGAGCTGTTTTTTCCTACCAATAAGGATAAAATATGTTTTTATAGGAAACTTTGGCTCTTCCAATACCTGGCTTAAGTTTCTACTCATATTATGAATCGTTAGCTTATCCAAGGAAGTGTAAGCCAGGAAGGAATGAAATTTAATACCTGCGATTGATAATTGATCACATTATGGTTGTGATTTGCTAACATATCACTGCTTTGTGACGATGCTCCACCAGTAGAATATTGGGATACGAACGGCTGTTGTTGTTGCAAGCTTTGTTGGGGTATTTGATCTGTTTGGCTGTTTAAATGTAGATGGAAATAGTCACCACATCCACCGTTACTACTTGAAAAGCCCAAATTTGATGGTGTAAAAGGTTGTATAGGATTTTGCTGTAAATGAATTTAATTACAGGTTAATATTGGCTAAATTTAAAGCTGATGTTTGTTTTTCAAAGATATAAGGAATTTCGTTGAAAACAGCAAAAATAAAAATGTTGATATGGGTTAGATTGCAAGACCAAATTATTTAGAACCAAATAGGTGGAGAATTCAGAGAATGAAATCAATAAACGTTGACTAAAATCAAGTTTGAATATGTCATCATTTCTGGATATGTTGTTCTTATTACTGAAAATTTCAGCGAAGAAGAGAACAATCAGCTTCACTTCTAACCATCGAAAAGTATATTCATTTTTTTATCCAATAAGAATTTTTTTATCAAAGTCGTCAAAAAAACTGTTTCCTTCAAGTGGTTGAACTCATTAAATGCTTGATATGAGGTGATTAATTAATTAATACCCAATAATCAAAATCAATAAACCATGGAAAAAATGTAAGCGTGATGTAAATATAGAATCACTTACCAATTGATGAGCACCGAACATCATAAATGGATTAGCGTGGAAAAGCTGAAAAAAATTTTATTTCTTTTTTCCAACAAGTTAATTTTAAAATCCATTTAAAGAACAAAATTAGCAATTTCGAATGCTCTATTTAAAAATAGTTATTTGTATATAAAGCAAAGATAAATAACAAAATGAAACTTTTAAAAAATTAAAGGTAAGATTTATGGCAGTTGGAAAACAAAATAGAATTGAAATTTCCCACATTAATTTTATTTTTTCCTCTAAAATGGATTTCAAATTGTTGTATCTTTCATTTAATATAGAATAAAATTTAATTAGTCATTCTTTGATGAACACATTTTTCTTATTCTTTTATTCGAATTGAAATTTCCTGAATTGAAGAAACTTACATTCATTTCTTGCTTTGCATCAAATGTATTACTCTGATTGCTCAAACTTGCTAAATCATCGCTGAAATAAAAAGCAATAATTAGTGTCAAATATAATCAAATTTGAATAAAAATTAGTTCGCTTTCGTTTCACTTATATTTTATTCAAATTCCGGCACTTGATTTGGACTGAAAAACAGGAAGAAGTAAAATGCTTTTTCATTCATTTTGTTCAGAAATAATAACTGATAAGAAAAATAGAGATTTGCCGATGGGACAAATGATGACCTTATTAACCATTATTTTGTAATAGATCAGGGCAAAAAAAAGTGCATGGAAATCTTGAAGAAATGGTGCATGTCATTTAATTAATTAGTTATTTAGCCGTTAAAAGAAAATGTGTGATTAGTAATATAAACATTCAATTAAAATGCACTTTTTGTTCAATTTTTAAAAAAATTAACATTCTCAATGTACGAAAACACAAACCACAGATTAGTTTTAAAAGCCGAATCATCTTTAAGCATTGATGTTAACCGTGTTGTACTATTTAATAATGAATCCAATTCTTTGTGATCGCTTATTGATAATGTTTTTTGGCTACTGAAGAAACCGTCCTAAAATTTTTATAACATTTAATAAGAGATCATAGAACTCATCTGCAAAGGAATTTAATAAATTTCAGAAAGAGAAGAAAAATGTACTAAAATTTCAGTATTATTAAATGACAAATGACTAATTGATAAGAATGCGGTAAAACAAGAAATTGGCAAGTAGAAGTTTGACCTTTTGCGACTGATTAAATGCAATTAATTCAAGAAAGAAAGAAATGACAATTTTAACGCATTTTGCTTTATTCACTAACAACTGCATAATGATTTAATCAACAAATACTATTTTTTGTTTTTTCTTAATCTCTGCTTATTCACTATCATGTTAAGTATAGCGCTCTATTATTTTTTAATGAGCTAATTAAAGCAATAAAATACAACTCAAATTATGGATTCTTATGAAGGAGAAAAATAAAAACTCATTGCTGTCAAAAAAATTTATTGAAAAACTACGAAAAACATTGCAGTATGATGAAAGTAAGTAACTCGTTTAGGATAATATATTAAGTGAGAATGCGAATGTGGAAGATATATTATTTTTCAATTTGAATTAAATAATACTAATAAGGTGTTATTTTAGAGAAGGCAGTAATCAGTAAGTATTGTCAAAATTATTCTTTTCAAATTATAAACAAAAATATTTTTAAAGGATCAATCTTATTTACTTATTTTGAAATAGAAAGTAATATAATAGCCAATTCCTCTTAAACTTAATCGATTAAAAATTACTGATAATAAAAATTGACAAAATTTGCTTTGAAATCAATTATCTATTTAAAATTTTCGGCATTTAGAAAGTTTTCATTTTGATAATTGATGATATTTCATCATTTATCAAGATTTATTTTTGAACCTTTTTTCAAATTTATTTGCGATCAAAAGAGAACAGATTTAAAAAAGGAACTTTCATGTAAAATTTTTTGAAATTTGACAATAAACTGACCGCTTGTAGTGGTGCATGAATAAATACATCATTTGAACCAATAAGAGAATGACTAGTACTGGTACTGCTGTTGTTATTAGTGGCAGTAGTGGTAGTGGTGGTGCAGTTGCTACTGTTGGTATTATTTGGGATATTTGCAGAACCAATGATAAGATCAGTGCTGGTAGATGTTATCGATCGTGAATGCACTGATGATTTGGCGTTACGTCGCCTTCCCGATCCTGTTAAATGATCAACACCGCCTGCTGAACTTGTTATCAAACGCATACTACCTAGTCCCATTTCTGAACTTGAACTTGCATTTATAATATCATGATTCTCCAGCTAAAATTTTGTTATTTAAACAAAATAAAAATATTTAAAAATTTTACTTCAAATTTAATTTAAAAATTTCCTTGCCATAATTCTTTGAAAAAATTTAACATGCCAAAATAAATGAACTATTAAAGTTGCTATGTTGTTATTATTATCACCATTATCATTATCACATTATTAGAATTATACAACTATTACAGCACTATTATTACTATCATAATTGTATCACTATAATATTATTAATACTATTATTATTTTCATTATTAAATTATTATTACTATTGTTGTTGAAAATATTATCATGAAGTAAGAAGGTTTTGATTTATTTTCATCTGTGGTCAAGGAATTCAAATGAGATAATGAAATTGAAATGACATTAAAATAGAACAAAATTTTTTTTGAAAAGCAAAACGATTTAGAAGAAAATAATTTGTTATTATTAATTTCAATATAACAATCGAATACCTTAAATGTAAATGCCTATCGTATGCTAGCTTTTTCGATATTTTTAATCTTTCATTTTACTGCAGTATAAAATATAAAAATGTCATATTTCATTAATGTTCTATTTCAATTTCTGTATTTTACTAATTTTTATCAAAATTTCGTTTTGTCCAATATTTTTTGAATTTTTTTAAATTTTAAAAAAATTTGGGGAAAAATTTGCTTTGATTTCTTTTTTCCATTATTTCAATAATTTTCACAAAAATTCTTCATGCGTGGAATTTTATCGACTATAAAATTTAACAAATAACTTCGTAAATAAAAATGAAAAAATTTCAAATAAATTATCGATAATTCCATTTTTTTTTTTTTTTTTTTTTTTTAAATTAAAATAATGAATAAAAAAAAAAAACATGTCGCCGTTTAGCTGCCGTTGCATATGTGAGCGTTTTTTCCAATGGATCATTCTCGATTCCTGTCATTTCATTTTTGCGCTGATGCATTTCCTTGTGACATTTGAGCGAATTCTTCCATTTGAACGTCATGCGACAAACATTGCATTCAAATGGCTTATCATCGGAATGAATGCGTTTGTGATTCCAAAGTGTTGAACGACGATTGAATCGCGCTTTGCACATCTGTATTGATAAGCATTCTTTTTGCCCATATCATTAACTAGCCTATTGGGTATTGTATTAAATGAATGAAATTTTAGTAGCGAATTATTAAAATTGCAATTAAAAGTCAAATGAGATGATAATTAATAATTCATGTTGACAATTCATGCTTAAATTTTATTTGTAACTTATTTTATTTGTAACATTGAAAAATTCGTTCATTTTAGAAGTTTTGATAAATAAATTCATGTTTAAACTTTATTTATAATTTATTCTGTTTCATTTTATCCGTACATTTAGACTGAATGTAAAAGTTAAATGTTGTTATTTCTTTTCTTTTTTTCTTTTGCTTTCTTCCGAAATGAAACTAACTTAAGTGTAACAGGAATACGAAAATAAATTTTTGACAACAATCTTGTAACCAAAGCTTAAAATGTTACACAAATTCATTATGATTTGTTGCAATAAACATGTGTCATTCATAATAATGCTCAAGTAGTAGTAGTATTAGATTAAACTAACAATTAATATCATTGTTATTGCTGTAAAAATTTTCAATTCTACATATATTTATGATAAGAATGCTCATGATAGATTTTATATAATATACTTGAAATGATACGATCCGATGTGATCAAATAACATTTTTGCGTTATTTATTAAATTAAAGTGATAATAATTTTGTATCATATTCAACAAATAATTAATAAAAAGGTTTCAGCTAAGCAATAATAGAAAAATTTCTAATTTATTTTGAAATATCTGAAATACATTGCATTCGAAAGGTTTCTCGCCGGTATGTGAATTTTGATGTTCTTCAAGTTCCATTTTTGAGCCAAATCGTGATGAGCACATGTTACAGTTGTACGGTCGTTTGCGATCAGCTGTTAATGGTCTTCCTGAAAAAAAGAAACAAATAATCATGAGTGAATCAAACTGATTTATTATTGTTTTATAAAATTAAGTTGAAAAATAAATTTGAAAATATAATAGCATCTTGAAGAATGTATCATTTCCTATCGTATTATAATTGAATTAAAACATAGCTATTTATTACTATTTAAGTCAAAATTTTTTTTCATAAAATTGAATGATAAAAATATTGTTTCAACTTTTAATTTTTAGCATTGTTTTTTTGTTGCAAATAAACTTTAGAGATTAAAGATAATAAAGAGGAAAAAAATTACCATTTTGATGGATATTGGATGATGATGAATGAGCAATCTGGATATTTGTAGTAGTTACTGTAGCAGTGGCCGTAGTTCTATCTTGCCCGTACAGTC
This sequence comes from Mansonella ozzardi, assembly GCA_029876185.1. NCBI lineage: Eukaryota > Metazoa > Nematoda > Chromadorea > Rhabditida > Onchocercidae > Mansonella > Mansonella ozzardi. The sequence continues at coordinate 2,039 of JARVGP010000600.1, read as the reverse complement.
GATAGTCTGTCGCTACCACTAAAAAATAATCAGCATCAATTGAAGCGATAAAAAACAAAGGTCATTTATCATTTAAATGACAAATTTTCCTTAAAAAAAAAGTTTTTGTTCTAATCGATATCATGTCTTAATTATAGATCGCTTATCACCTAATCAGTAATGGATATGTGCCTGTAAAATTTAAAGTATATCTTACATACTTTATTATTTGTTGTGTTTTTTTCTTTGTAACGAAATTAAAAAGTAAAGAAATTTTAAGATTTATTATTTGAGAAATCTTTTTGGTTTTTCAATTAATATCACTGCAAACATCCGATCCGATGCTTATAGATAAAACATTGGACTGAATGACGGAAGTGCAGACTTTTAACATCAAAATGTTAGCTTTATAGAAATAATGAGAGAAAAATTGCGAGGCAAATTAGAAAGAAAAAATAAAAATGGATACTTTGAATCTTTTCTTCCTTTCATGTATATCAAATTCCAAATATCAAATTATCAGATCTTCAATAGCAAGCATCAAATTAAGTTTCGTATGTCAAGTTATAAAAATTATCAAATCGCACAAATTTTCAATTATTTGCTCATTTATTTTCTGATTAGATTTCATGATTAAGAAATTTTAAGCTACTTCCATTGTTGTCTTAGCATTTTTTTAAATTTTTGTATTTTACTATTTGGAATTTTTGAAGTGTTCAATTTATGAAAAACCGTTCAGACGGTACAGCTTAGTTTATTTATTAAAAATATAAATATTCCCCAAATTTCACTTCGTGATAATATACTGAATTGATTTTATCATGAGTCATTGCGTCAATTGCATTATTCATAACCATATTTACATAAAATTTACCAATTGAATTTTAATCAATAATTTATTCACATTCTTCATTTGTTATTGTTATCAAAAAGATTTCCTAATTTAATTTTTTATCAAATAATTCGTAAGAATTGGCAGTATCTGTACCGGATTGTTGTTGTTGTATGCTATTTATAGTATTGTTTTTGTTGCCATTGTTATTGCTTTCAGTGTTGTTGCTGTTGTTACTCTCATCGATATTGTTGTTATTGTTGTTGTTGTTGTTGCTACTTATTGAGTCTACCGTATCCGTTGTTGTACGCTGATTGGATGATACTGATGATGATGATGCTGGTAGAGAACATGATTCGGAAACACCGGATGAAGTTGATTGTTGTTGATTTGTTGCAGTTACTGTTACCACTACTGCCTGAGACGGAAGAATTTGATGTTGTTGTTGCTGCTGTTGTAATGCTGTTTCGGTTTTCACCAAATACGGATTATGTAAATATCGAGCCGGAAGTGATTGATGTACTTCCATAGTCTGTAGAGATTTGTTTCTTTTTTCTTCTTCGAAATTATAATCTTCCGTCTTCGAAATGGATGAATGATGACATGAAGGAGCAGATATACAAAAAATGAACCTGTTGAAATCAGAAAATTATTAATTACAAAGAAATCATTCAGAAATTTTAGTTAACATCATCGATCAATAATTTATTCTGAAAAAAAAATGAAATAAACTTATTGCTTTCTGATATTGTGCACAAATGACGTCATTATTTCATTATGCAATTATAACAATTGATTATATCCTTAAATAATCAGTAAAACTAATTAATTCATTTAATAACAAATGATAAACTAGTGCAAAATCTGGATTAAGTAGCAAAAGTATTTAAAAAATTTCAGACTACATCAAGGTTGCAAAATTAAAAACATGATTCCTAAATTAGAAAATTGCTTAAAAATTGATTTGAAAAGACTTAATTACTGCTTTGACTTTAAGTGTTAATTTATTTTGCTAATTTTTTCTCATTATAGAAAGAAGGAAATGAGACAATCCTAAAAGAATGAAAGAATTAATTAAGTATAAATTAAATGTAACGAAAACATTTGCAATAATTAAGAAAGAGAACATAACAACTTTTATAAAAATTATTTATTTGTCCTGGTCCAATAAGAAAATGAATTACTGAGGCAATAACAATACTAATGGTAATTAGTGAATCAAATGGAT
>JARVGP010000599.1:0-36022 GCA_029876185.1 Mansonella ozzardi | reverse complement strand
GCTTCTGTTTACTTCACTCATCACGTTTGCTTCTGTTCTTACTTCACTTATCACTTTTGCTTCTGTTCTTACTTCACTCATCACGTTTGCTTCTGTTCTTACTTCATTTATCACGTTTGCTTCTGTTTACTTCACTCATCACGTTTGCTTCTGTTCTTACTTCACTTATCACGTTTGCTTCTGTTCTTCACGTTTGCATCTTTTCTCACTTTCACCATCACTTCCTTCATTTCTAAAATGTTAGTAATATTTTCGTTTTCGTTTCTAACCTTTCCAAAGTTTCTTCAAGTTCCTTCCTACTCTCACGTGATATCAATCAAAACTCTGTTCAGTGAATTACTTTCCTACTTTCAATCTCTTTCGTCTTGAAAACATAAGAAATCGAGAAAGAAGTATTACAAATTAAGCACCTCATATGTTTCATTCAGGGTACAGTATATGTATGCTACTAGGGATACAGCACGACTTGGTCTTAGTAAAATGGTATAGTCAGTACCCACAGCTTCAATGCATTCTGGTGTTCACGCTTGTTCTATAATCTTTAACTGTGGTCTTCAACTTCTTGTGTTGACCTGACCGATGACCTTATTGTAACCGGACTAATGTTTAGGACTGCCAGTTCCCGCGGATCATTTGAAATTTCAAATTACAACATTACATTTTTTAACTCTCTGAAAATGATGTAATGTAAAGAAATATTTAGGATTTCAGTCAGTTTTGCACTCAACATCAACTTTTCTTTCGATTTTAATTTTATTTCTCAATTATAACTTTAATACAAATGAATTTATTATTTTTCTTACTAAAATAGAGAGAGCATTTTCTTCCATCAACATCGACGCATTTATTTCGGAAATTTTTAAAGTTTTAAGCAATTCTTTTGTAATTCATATAATAAATTTGTGCAAGCAGGAAGGTTGAAGAAATGTCAGTGCCAGATCCGGACGAGGCAATGGATGCCCATATGGAAGAACCTATCGATGATACTGATTTCGACTTAAACAATGCAAATGAAGTTGATGATGAATTTGTTGGGCAGCCCATGATTTCTCCTGCACTTCCTGGAGAAAATGGTGAATTTAAGCTTGTTATTACTTATTAGCATTCAATTGCTTTGTTGTTAAGAATTTAGTCACTTACTTAATAGTTAATAATTAATATTTCAATGCATTTCAGGTAGTGGTATTCAGAAAACTCCTGTTGTACCTACTCTTATGCAGAACGTTGTTAATTCTGTACCGTTTGATTTAGAAATCATTCGAACTAGTTATACAGGTGATCCTAGCTAGTCATTTCAATCTTAAATATTTTGCCAATATAATTTCAAGTTCTTGAATGTATATTTACTGCTGTAAAACAAAGTACAAGAAATGTATTTGCATATTGAAATAATCTTTCTGTTTTTTAATTTTGTCTTATGCAGTGAAGCCTGGAAAATTCAAAGCTTTTTGATTTGTAAAGTGTTTTTTTTTCAATTAATTTAATAGGGATTTAAATGGTACTACTGATCAGAATCAAATGCCTCGGTTGAAAGCGATCTGACAGCATTTTAACTCTGAGTATCATTGTCTGTAATGAGGATATATGTGCTATAATAAAGATGATTATTATAAAAAAACTCGAAATGTTAATTGTATATATTCGGAAAATTCAAAAGTTTCTTTCAGCAAAAAATCATTCTAGGTTATGCGTTGATTAATCGTTTGCTGTTCATAGCTGATACTTGTCCTCCATTGCAGAAAGATTCATTAATTATGCTTATCAATTATGTTGTTGAGGTGACTGTTACTTTAATTTCATCTTCGTTAATCTAAGTTTATCCTTCTGTGAAGGAAAATAAGATGTAGATTTAGTATCATTAATGCTGCTTATTTCAGTTTTTAAGAATAGAATGGTTGTTACATTGCTGTGAGAATTGTAAAATTATAAGGTCTATTATTTTAGTTTTGCAGCATACTTCAAATGTACAAGTGTATCTAGCAGCCCATCATCGTTTAAATGCAATGCGTACAGCGCCTCCTGAATTGCATTCAACTGGCATTTCCGCGGATATGAATAATGCCGATGATTTGCCTCGCATGAATTCACAGTGGATGGATGCAACTACAGCAAAATCACAAGCTCGTTTTGACATGCTTGCAGCTGAATTCAAAAGGCAGAAGGAGGAAGGTGTTAAGGTGCGTTACTGAAGTGAAGATTTCTTGGTTTCAACAAAAGTTTAGGTTTAATGGTTAATATGTTATTTAATTTATTATGATCTATGCGACTTTAATGAAAGATTCTCATTTCATATTAAAAAATTTAGGAGTCTGCAAGACGCACTATGCATGATCTTTTTGAACAGCAGATTACCATGGGACAACTTCAAGAAGCTGCTAAGTTATATGGTCGGGGAATACGAGAATTTTGTGCTTCACCAAAACATATCATTGAGGTCGTCCTGAAGATTTGTTTCACTTTCGCAGACTAATAAAGTGCACATTCTATTGTGATTGCTAACTGATTTCTTTGTGATGTTCTGTAGCTGTTCATTATGAATTCACTTTCAAAGCATTTGCTTACCTACACTTAGTGCGTTAAAGCTTTTTCAGAAATATTTATACTTTAATGATTTTGATCAGTGACGAATTTGTTTCAAATTTTAACACAAAAAAATCTTCTAGACACCATGATTAAATAGTAAGTGAATGGATCAGTTTAATAGGACTATTTTCGCGGATTTTTTTGGATCTCTTAGTTAAAGATTTTTTAATTTTATATCATTACAGATGCTGTTGAGTTGGATAGAGGTTACAATATATCTTAATCACTGGCATCGAGTGGAGCCTCTTCTTACACAGGTCGAGAGGGCTTTAAGTATGTATTTCAAACACTGGTTTATTATTTTCAAATAAAGATGATTTTGTACGATTAAATTTACCTGGCGATGTATTTTGTTTCGAGATGATTTCCTTTGAAATTTGTTTGTTAGAAAACTTTAAAAATTTAACTATTTGCCCGATTTGCCAAATTTGTGTTTCATTATGCGTTCCCATCTTCATAATTTTATTACATATGCCCTTTTCGTTTAGAACCTTAGATAACTGAGCTGTAAAAAGACTTTTTTGAATGATGCATTTGTTTAATAGAAGTTTTCATTGTTTTATATGGGAAAAAAATTATTTCAATTCAGGGACGTATTGTTAATAATAAGAACCAAATCTTTGTTTATTACTAGCTCTCGTTCGTTTTGCAGAGTTCCTTTATATTCTATTTTTATATAGTTTGTGAAATAAAATAAAACCGCTCAATACAGTTATTTTTCCAAAATTATTTAAAAATTAGCTAATCTATCTAGTTATTTTTGCAGTTGAAGCAATGGAGGTGGAAAATGTGGCGGCAACATCGACGAGTCGGCCTGGTCGTCTGGCAGCAAATTCAACTTATGCAGCCACCAGAAATATGAAGGAAATAATTGATACTGCAAAAGCCAAAGTTGGAGCGATTGCTGCTTTGAATCACCTTAATATGAGAAATTATAGGCTAGTTGCCGAAAAATGTTTAAAGGTATTTATTATTAAACCTGCATTAGTTGAAATATGAATATCTAGATATAAATAATTGCGAACTAAGAATCTAGTTCTGAAATAGTAATAGTTGTGTTTGTATACTTCATTGTAATAAATTAAAATCTATCTTCTTTAAGAGAAAAACCATCAGAATTATTGAGCAATTTCCTTATTGCTTAAAAGCAGTTCTGTATTGAAATCGTTGGAAAACTATTTAAGAATTATCCTTTCAGATTGAATTTGATTATTTTGATTATCCGGTTTTGTTGGCCGCTAAAGATATTGTTATATTCGGTACTATTTGTGCGTTAGCAACTTTCAGTCGGTCAGAACTGAAAGAAAAGGTCCTAGGGAACTTAATGTTTTGGAAATTTCTTGAAGCGGAGCCAAAGCTAATTGAATTACTTCAGAAATTTGTAAAAAGTCAATTTGGAGTCTGTTTTGATATTTTAGAAGAGGTTTGTTCTTCATTAATTATCTGTCAGCTGTTACGTTTACTTTTGTTTTTCTTTACCGAAATTAAGAGGCGTCTACTCACATTGGTGGAAATGGCTAGCTAAAAATAGATCGGAACAGATGAGTTTATATTTTCGTGGCATGATTTCTATGGAAGTAGTTATACTAGAAAAGCAATCGATTTTAATAAATTGATAAATAAAAATTCTATTTTTTCAATCATTGAAAGTACAACAGAAAAAAATTTTTTCCAACATTTTGAACTATTAATCATCATCATTAGAGATTTTTTCAGAAGTTATAAGGAATTAAGTATGATTCATACTAAATCATTTACTTTATAAGAATTCGATTTCTATACCATTAAAAGTTTTATTTTTAAAAGGTTTATTTTTTCTTTTTCCGCGGCTTTGTTATCTTGAATTATTAGAAGCTGTTCACTGCAAATGTAAACGAATATTCCTTGGCAAATATTTGCAAATGCTTTCAATTTCATGGTTTATTTCTCTTTCAAGGAAGCTTCTTCAGATTCGTGATCAGCTTCTTTTAAATATGCATCTTTGGTCGCATGTAAAGGAACTTTATTATTTGATTCGGCGACGAGCTATTGTACAGTATTTTACACCGTATGCAGTTGCTGATATGGACAAAATGGCTGTTACGTTTCGTGTTCATGTTAGCGAGGTAAACATTTCATTATTTTCCATCGGAAATTTACCTCGGATATTACATTAAAGAAATTATTTTTGGATTTAATCTTTCTTTAATTTTATAGCAATCATTTCAAGAAGTCATGCTGTTATCAGCCATTGAAAATAACATGAAAAGTTATTTTGGGAGAGATTCTGATGAATTCCTAGATCAAATTTGGAAATATTTATATAATTTCTAGATAAAATTCAATCCAATATTGCAGTTAGAAAATGAACTTGTTAAATTAATTGCAAAAGACGAAATATCTGCAAGGATCGATTCATCTTTTAAAAAGCTCTATGCGAAAACCGAAAACCAAGTTACGACGACCTATAATGAGTATGTCTTAGCTATTAGCAAAATATTTAACTTTATATTGTTTGAAACCGCTGCGAATAACTTCGAAAAAGTGAAATTTATCACTTTTGTTTGAATGATTCTGATTTGATCATTTTTAAGGCTTCTAGAAGTTAGTAATACAATGCATCGAAACATTCTGGATATCTTGCTACGAGCCGCCCTTCATCAAGCACAAATAATAGTTGGACAGACAGAAAATGGTGCACGTAATAGACGCCGTCCTCTTCAAGGATCTTCTGCAACCGATGAATTGTCAGAGCGTAAAATATGTGCTGGTCAGCAGATATGTATGTTTTTTTCAGTTTTGAGATCATTTTATATGTTATATCAGACGTTGAAAATCTGTCTGAACATGAACTTTTTGCTCATTTTATTTTAGCAGTTGGAAGAATTCAAGTTCTTCAATAAATTTCGTAGTTTTAGGAAAAGTGGCTTATTTGCTGAGGCATTTTCAAAAGATTTTTTAGCAAACGTCAGAATTTTAGGTAATGCAAGCGACGGTGCAGCAGGCTGCTCAACAAGTCAGCTACCAGGTTTGCTTTGCTAAGTTTTTGCTGCAATATTTTTTTTCTTTGGTTGGAGACTAATAAGGACGATTAAAAAAATGTAATCCATCGAGTAATCTAAAGATAATCACACCAAGCTCTTTAGGATTTTTTACTTTCAGCTGTTTAAAAGTAACTAATAAACTACATTCATATATTGCGCACATGATTCTTTTATTCAGTACTTTATATTATTTTGACCTAAATTATGTATAAATTATGACTTTGTTCAGTTCTGCTAAAGTAGTTATAAGTTATGCTTGATGAAATTAGATTTTGTTTTTAAATATAAAGAATGTTATAGGGCATTCTAGAAGTCTGATGTCACGTATTTTTGGTTCTGCTCGCGTCACTTTCAGTCCGACCAATTCCTTACAGGCTGCGGAAGCAGATAGTTCAGATGAAGTATCCAAGGTTATTACACTGAGAATAAATCTGATAGCTTTTCGTTTGGAATTATGGTATTAGTTATTTTTTTGATGAGTTTTGAATCGTTTCAGTCTTCCTGCACTTTAATATAATTCTGTTTTAGAATAGTCTGCTAAGAAGAGAGAACGTAGAAGTTGCACCTGCGACTGAAAAGTCACTTCTTGAGGCATCTTCTTCAATAATTGCTGGTGATGTTAATTCTCAGAAATCGCGAAGCGATTTAATCGCGAAGCGGTATTCAGGGAAGCGGTATTCAGGTGATCAACAGAACCCCTCATTTATGAAAGATGCTGTTTCTGATGTTGACGATTGTGATAGAGTCGATGACTGATTGCTTTTTTTTTTGAGGAATTCTATTTTTTTTCGCTACTTCGTTTCATTAGTAATGAATATCATATTGTTTATATGGAAAAATATAAGGGTGTTTGATTATCCCTCGAAACAGGGAAAGCATTCATGTTTGGAAGATGGATTAGGCTGAGATTCGAGAACAAGTAAGCTGGAAGTACTTGCCGGACAACACAGTAGCTGCATTGGTGATTGATATTATAATTTAAGATTGTGACGTTATTTTAGGATTTTGTGGTTAGAAAAATTTATGTAATTAAAGACCTTGGGTATATGTCAACACTGTCTTAATACTCTTCATTGTTTTAGTGAGTTGCTGCTTTCACCAATTTATAATCTGTCAGATCATTACTTTTTATGCACTCAGCCGGTTTGATTAATTTTGAAGTAATATTCATTTTCGTTTTATTTCTTATCGCTGTATTGGAAGACAAAAATTGTGTCTTTTTTTATTTGCTGTTTTTGGCATTGAAGGGATACAAAAAAAGCTAACATTTTAATGTCGAAATTTCCTCATCTCAAGTTAGTGAAGTCGGGGATTCCACTGTGAAAAAACATTGCCAATATACTGTATAATCACCGCGTATTTGGTCTTTCAATATAAAATTTTGATCAATTGATAGAAATGAGTTGAGCATACTTTCAATAATAAATTATTATCTTTTAAATTCGGATTTAGCATTCAGATTTAAAATATGAAACTTTTGCTCAAATATAATGGTTACTATTTTCATGTTTTCTGAATGCACTTTTATTAAGGACTGCTCTTTGCATACATTTCAGTTTACAAGAATATAGCAGAATTTTGAAACTTGCAGCTACGTAATAGTAATAAATGACCGTAGCATGTCCGTTAACATAAGGATGATAATAAATGATTTCAGCATGCCTGTTAATAATGGATAAGGATAATAATATGATCTCAACATGTCCGTTAATAATGGATGTGAATAATAATATGATCTCAACAGGTAGGTTAATAACGACAAGCATACTCATTAGGTTGTCACGGTGATGGAACTGAGAAACAAATGTATTTACTAATGCTCTAAAATCTCCTTGAGTATCAAGTGAAGTGACATAGATTTAGAATGGATGTATCAGCTGTCTTTTCATACAAGATATTCTATAATGGAAGGGCAGCTCTATCACATACATGTTGCAGTAAGCTTGATTATTATGTTGCGCAAAAATTTTTCACTTTCTTTTTTTTTCTTATTTCTTTAGCAATAATTTTTGGTAGCTCATTTATGATGTGTTTTGAATGAGGAATCAATGCATCAAAAACAAAAAGCTTTGCTATTTGGAAATGAAAATTTAAATGAAATATGCCATTATTAAATATTAGTTTTCTGAGTAATACCAGATCTCTCGATAATAAGAGTATTTACAGTTCATTTCTTTTTGTTCATCAGGTTTAAGATTAAATTAAAGTTTTGGAAACAGGAAATACTGGAATTACTAGAATAATGTTTAATATAGAATTTGTTTTCATTCAATAAAAAATAATCAGTATTTACCAATGTAAGAATGTAGAAATATACATTCATGCTTAAATAACAAGTGAAATTATTTCCTTTCTTTTTAATATCAAACTTCTTGCTTTCAAAAAAATTTTTGTCGGATTTTCTGATTACATATAATCGGTTTTTTACTTGAAATTTTTCTGATGTTAAATAGGAAATCATTTCAGAAGAATTCTTTTTTTTCTGGTACATAACTTGCAGTAATATGAATGAGATGTAAAATCTTACTCATAAAAATTTTTGCTCATTAAAAAACTTTTGAACTCATTTAGTGAGAAATTGAAAAACATTTTTTGAACTTATTTTCTATTTAATGATTCATAGCTTCCCATAAAATTTTTAATTGCACACTTTGAATATTTTCTACTTTATCCATTCATCTTAATATTTCCAGTTACTTTATACTATACAACTCTTCAATGAAGATTTTCATCAAGGATTTTCAATTTTTAAACTTGACAATTGCAAGATTAAATGTCTATCTCCTTAATTACCACCTTTGTACTTCCTTTCCAAGTGAAAATAGTACAAAAAATAATTTCAAACTTGAGCTTGATTGAAAACGATCATCAAGTTTAAAACGCAGTATTAAGTATTGCTGAAGATGCATTAGTTACAAGTAATTTGTTACTTTTTTCAAATTTTGGAGTGTTTGCCCCAAAAAATCGCTTTCTTGTTTGAATTAATAGTAGCACTGGTAATCTATAAATCAAATTACTGAATTTCTTTTCTTGCGTGAAAGTAAAATTTGGTAATTATTTGAAAGAAATAAGCCACAGTCTACACTTTTTTAATGACATTCATATTTGAAGACATAATACTATTGTATTTGGATATGATAAATTCCGAATTAAAATGAGATGAACTGTTTGATTATGTGAAATCAACTTATTTTTACAATTCCGTTTTTTCTCTTCCGTTATGTATCATGAATTTGATATAAAGTTAAGGAGCTTTTACAAAATTGCGCTGAAAAACTGTTTAGATATCATTCTTATTCAAATTATAGATTTCGAACTGGAAATTAAACATCTGTTTCAGTATTGAAAAGATCTAAATTTCCAAACTTGTTGATCTGACTGTGACAAATTTTGAGAAAATGAATATCAATATACAGAATAACATATGCTTAATTAACTATTTTGAAATGATCGTTGCTGCTAACAATAAGTAAAAATTATCTTTTTTTCTCCGATTTTTTGTTTGGCAAATTTGAAAACCAAGCATCATTAAAAATTAATGAAAAATGAAAAATCGCAAATGTATCTGATCTTGTTAAATATTGTCATTTCTTTAATTGTATCACTTATCTAATACCTCATCAATACAAAAAACAGTTATAATTTTCATTGTATTTAAAAAACTAAAATATTCTACTGTAGCACCAAGAAGCATAACACCAAATTTCTCCCCTCATCGATTCGTCTAATCATTTCGAACTGCATTTTATCAGCAAGAATATTTATTCTATGCGCTAGAAAACGACGAGTGAATGAAGCATGAAATGAACTGAAGTCATTTCAAATTTTAGATGCAAGCAGTCTCTGATCGTAATTTGAGTTGGAATTTGATCAAATTTTCGAATTCTTTTGTGTTTGCAAATGAATGATGCTGCATCGAAAGCAAATCGTGATTGATGTTTCACCAGAAGTTCTTGAACAATTCATCAAGAAATGTGTTATTTTTTCAATTAATTTTTTCCAAACTAGGAAAGGAATATACAAGTAACTGTATCTTTGATTATGCAGTCGCGAATATGCCATACATGCATCAAAATCTTATTGCTCATTTTCAACGAGTGATCTAGCTAAACCAAATATTATTGCTTACTGATTAGTTGTACAACATCTGTTTTCCTCTCTGTCATAAAAATCGAAAATGGGAATATGCCAAAGTCAAGAAGAAAAATCGATGGTCATAAAGAGCAAAGCAATTGATCGGGAAATGATTCAAAGTCACACTGTCCAGCAAAATACTGTAAAATTACTTCTTCTAGGTTGGTTGCTTTCGTTGAATCTTCTTTCTAAGTGATATGAAAAACGCAATTCATGCAGCTGAATTATTTCGATTATTAGAGATCTGTCGAAGAATGAGTTATTCAACATCTGTGGCAATAATTCCAATAATTTTCAGGACCTGGTGAATGCGGCAAAAGCACAATCCTTAAACAAATGAGGTAAGATGGCTTCTTAATTATAGTTTTATTTGGTGAAATTTCAATATGCCTCTCTAGGCGCAGACGATTTATTTAGTCTTAAATCCAAGGCAGAGTTTAAACTTGTTTTTATGTTCGAACTGGCATAATGTTTAAATTTTCCGCGAACTTAAGTGCTTTTTTCAAACAAAATTATATTATTTAGATTACTACATACTGATGGATTCACTGATGATGAAATAAATCAGCAGAAAAAAGTGGTTTACAACAATGTAATACAAGGAATGGTTTGTATTCTAAGGGGCATGAAAAAGCTTAATATTCCATTTGAGAATTCTGAACGAGAAGTACGTTTACAACAAAAATTTTTTAATGAATTTCTTTTCATTGATATTCACGTAAGTGAATCCTACTGTAAAGCTTTTATGGACTACATATTCTTGTAAATTATTTTTTAAATTGCTATGAAGCATCAGTCAGCGTATGTTTTGTGCTATTCAGATCTCAATTTATGTCACGAAAATTTGGATATTTAAAAAGTTCATTTCTCAAAAATTTTTTGCAGGCTGATGCACGTGTTGTAATGGATGTTGTCAAATCAGGCAACGAATCAGAACCTTTTACACCCGCGTTAACCACGGCGCTAAAAAATTTATGGGCTGATAAAGGAGTGTGTAAAGATGCATGCGAACGTGGAAACGAATTTCAGTTGGTGGAATCTAGCGCTTAGTAATTATTCCATACCTAATATGCATCATATTTTTCTTCAGTTACAATAAGCTTTTCGCCAATGCATTTATGCTAAGACCCAAGATCAGCAATGTTTTAGGATTTGTAAAATAAGTAAAAACTTCATTAACGCCGCACAAATAGAGTATTGGCCGCAGTTAATCAAAAGCCGCTTTAACTGATATCGCTATTTTATTTTCCAAGCGTAGAGCAGTTACATAAACTCACACTTTTATTACTCAAGATTTTAGTAACTCTAATATTAACAGGACCACTTCATGTGCAAATGGGTTGGTATTCCGATAAGTCATACAAAAATCCAAACTTCGTTGGCATTTTAAAAACTATTAACAACTATTTAAGAACTATTAAAATATACCTTAATGAAAATGAAAATGAATTCATGCATTGCAATGCAGTAATAAAATTTTCCATTTTAACTGGAGTTGATTCTTTAGCTTTTGAAAATTGATTTTACAGCTTTTTGGATTCCATAGATCGAATTTCATTCCCTGGCTATAGACCAAACGAACAAGATATTCTGCTTAGCCGAATTAAGACAACAGGCATTGTGGAAATGAAATTCAAAATGAAAAATGTTGATTTTAGGTAATTTTTCAAAAATTTGATCTGTGAACAAAGTCTTCCGAATTTTATTTTTCCATGTTTTCAAGTCACTGGTTTGTCTCTTTCATTTTCATCAAATTGCATAACAACTTTTATTTCGGTAAGACATTTGTAATAAAGCAAAAAATAAGCGCTAAATTAATATTATTACGATTAAAGAGGATAATAATATATTCATGTTGCAAAAAATCGACTGAAATATATGACATTTCCTTGATCATAGTATATTTAAATTCTACCTTCTTGACTTTTATGCTGGAAAAACAGAATTTTTTTAGCAAATAATTTTTGAAATTCAAGAAATTAGATAAAATTGATTATTGGAATTTCAGTCAAAAGAAAAGATGCATATCAATTTTATCCATTTTGAAACATTCTTTTGATTTGTTAGAATATTTTTAGAATTTTTGACGTTGGAGGACAACGCTCGGAGCGTAAGAAATGGATTCATTGCTTCGAAGATGTTAATACAATAATATTCATTGCAGCAATTAGTCAATATGATCAAGTGCTTTTTGAAGATGAAACTACGGTAATTTTCCTTTTTTATCTGTCTTCAAATTTCTGTCTTTTTTTGCTCTATACCAATTTACTACAATTATAGTAATTTTTTCACTCTTGTGATGTGTTCGTGGAAGTGAATTTCCGATAAAATTAAAATTACCTTTGTTGAACTGGAAGTTTTATTACAGGTGACTAGTTGGGATGGTCTTTGTAGAATAAATTTGTCTTGGGTTTTATCGTCACTGATAAGTAAGCTAATAAAGCATGAGGGATATAAAATCCATGGGACATACAATTATGCTAGTTGTCGAAACTGACATAGGTTAGTAGTCTCATATTGATAATTCTTTCTAGCCCAGTTATTTGATAGTTCATCTTACTGCTTTTTTTGTTAATTCGATTAATCTTTCGTTTACTCCACAACTCAGGGTATTATCATGTTATGCTTTTCCAAATCATTGCTCTTCTGGCTAAGAAGTTTGCTAACTTGTCATTCTATTCCTTAATATTCTTGAAACCAATTGGAATCTACTAGCGTTATGTTTGAAATCAATTGTGGATGATCGCGTCTAGCAATAAATCTCCGAACATGCAAAAAACATTCGATGAATAAATCCTCCACCAACTCTAAATCCATTAATCTTGATGGTGAAACATGTAAGTAGGGCTTAGTTATGCTTTTTTAATTATGCCATTATTGGCTTAATAGAAAGTGGATCCAGATAATCCAAACTAACTTATGCGAAGGTTCTAGACTGCTTAATTCGAATGTCAGGAAGCGGGCATAATGAGTAACTTCAATGATTTATCATTTTAGTTACTCTGTCATTTTTTTTGGTGCTACTTTTGTATTTTTTATTAATCAGTGAAATTTATTATTTCATATTTCAAGCATTCTTTTGGAATGTTAACTGACAATCATTTCAGTTTAGGTCTTCTTGCTTCCATGTGTCTGTAACCACAGAAAGTTACACAATAAAACTTCACATATTTCTTGTTAGGTACAAAGTTCGAAGCTTGAGACTTACACTGATATCTTGTACTTAAACTATCATTATTTTATCACTAAATCTGCTTAAGAAGAAAACAGTACTAATTTTGAAACATTTGTAGACATATGATATTTCAAATAATTCTTCCTAGCAAGCTTTTTTCCTTGCTTATGTGATGAAGGAATCCTGTTGTTTTCTGCTGATTCAAACAATAACTATTTAGAGTTTGACAAGGTATTACATATGGCCGTTCAAAAACTAAATCTTTTTTAATAACAAAATCTCGAGATCAGTGAGAAGGCCAGGATACAGAGTGTGTATTCATAATTTGGAAACTGGTCAAAAAAATTTTTTTTCCCAGTCTTTTTTAAGTCGATGTTACAAATACTTTTTTTATATATAGAATCGCATGGTCGAATGTCTACGATTGTTTGAATCGATATGTAATAGTCGGTGGTTTATCAATACATCAATAATTTTATTCTTGAATAAGAAAGACTTGTTTGCTGAGAAGATTAAGCGGGTCTCGATTAAAGTTGCTTTTCCTGAATACGATGGTTTGTTTAACTCATTTTAAATTCAAGTTTCAAAATATATTAAATTGAAATTTCTGCTTTTTTATAGCAACCAAATAGTTTATCCATTTTAAGAAAAAAACTAATTAATTCATTATCAACTCATTTAAAAGCAATTAAGAGAAGCTTTTCCAAAATATCTCCTTCTACCAAGCAAAATTTCAAATAAAAAAAAAATTGTGGAGAATTTAGAAAATATCGTAGAATGGAAATAATTGCAAACTTGTTTACAGGTCCACAAACTTATGAAGATTCGATACGATTTATTGAAGAAAAGTTCGAAGCTTTAAATGCGAATTCAGAAAAAACGATTTACACTCATCAAACATGTGCTACAGATACAAATCAAGTGCAAATAATTTTGGACAGTGTTATCGACATGGTCATTCAAGCCAATTTACGAGGATGTGGACTTTGCTGAACTTCCCGTGTTAATTCATGTGTTAGCATCCATAACTATTTTTAAAGCTTCAATCATAATGCATTCACTGTATCATTCACATCACTCCATCTGTATTCCGAATTAATCAGGAAAGCTCTGTCACAATCCTCACTCTCACCCCAACCATGTCACTTCGTTCCTTTCTTTTACTACATATCATTTATAGCACATTGTTTCATTTTCCTTATAGTAGTAACTCTGTTTTTTCCTCCTTTTAACAGATTTCTTCAAAGGCCAAACTATTTCCATTCCTGCATTTCAACTCACTCAGTTAATGTGAGTTGAGGTAGAAGAATTCACGCTTCTATGGCAGATGAATCGCATTTTACGATTTGGCAATTTTGGCGCACAAGGCAATTTTTTTGCCTTCTTACCTGTATACTTGCTATCGGCAACAACCCAGTCCGTGTCTTAGGACAGTTGGCAGTGCCTTATCATGAGGACTGAACAAATAACCATTTGTTTATTAGACAAATCAGATCTAATTGTTGCCGAATAAATTCTGATTTATAAAATCCCTGGAACCAATGAGGAGCACAAAGCTCCAAAAGATTAAATGAAAAAGATTTGGCGAACAATTTCGCTTTTGCATGATTAAATATAATATGTAGAATGAATTCTTAATTCTTGATTAAGAAATTCCCGAGATCACTCTATAAAAACAAAATTTTGTAGAAATATTTTACCTATCTTGGGAATAAAATTAAAACAGCTGTTTAGCGACCATATGTAGATAAGTTCCTTATTATTTAAATATTGTAATCTTCATTACAATGTATACATGCTACACTATGAAGTGTGCATTTTCTGAACCTTCCATGATGTGTCCAGAAGTTCTTGGCAAAACTGCTAGCACTAATTCATTATCCATTTTGCGTTGCCGCCATCGATGGTACATTTCAAGAATGACCAACAAACCAGCAAAAACTGCTATCGAAACGATCAGTCCATAAAAATCCGGCCCGAGTAATGGCCATGGATCTCTGTAAATTGTGTTTCTTGTTTCATTATTTTCATGCAGATTATTTTCACCTTATTATTATATACAAATAAAATTTGCAAAATCGGAACCAAAAAAAACGGAATTCAAAACTTGAATAAGAAATTAAAAAACGAAATTTGAAATAAAAAATCCATTTTATTAGTGCAAATACAATTTAATCATACAGAAAGATATTACGGAAAGTATCCTTTTCTCTTTTCTCTTTTTGTCAACTATCTCATTTCAGATTTTCAAGTTTTTTAAGATCATCATTTGACTATAGTTTTTTCTCGAGTTTGTTAAAAACGAAAGGAAAAATTATGAGTTAATAAAAATTTTGAGAAAACTTACTTATAATAATGTTGGCAACATTCTGCACCACAACACCAAGCATATGGTGGACATTTCCAAGAAATATGATTCACTGGCTTTTCTGAATTTACGATAAAAAAATTGCTCAATTCCTGCAATGATGACTTATTCATTGAAGCTTTCTTAGAATTACACACAGTACCTGCCATTTCTTAATTCCAGTGAATTATTACTAGTACACTATTGAGAAGTAGATCTTTAACCCTTCCAGATCAATATTAATTAGAGTTAATCCATCAGATCTAAAGATGAACACTAATGACTGCTTAATGTTAGACAAAAAGAACAAATTGTTCCGTATTTATAGCGTGATATCATTTGGAGGGAATTGAAATGTTTACGCTATTCAATAATTTTTGATTTTTTTAAATTACTGCAGGTAACCACAGTTTTACATCACTTATCCATATAATTTATAAGAATTTCCTCTTCTACCCAGGGTTGTTTTTTTCTCATTTTTGTCTAAATTATAAATCGATATTGATCATATATTTCCATTTGTCATCTTTAGAGAAATAATTTACAGGTGTTCAATATATACTTCATTTTGGTCATATTTACGTTAAAACTAACTGTATCTTTTCTAATAACAACTTTTAACTTTTGACTACTGTAGTATTATTAATATAAGAAAATAAATACATCTGCTTTTATTTCATCCTACTTGCAAAATAATAAAAATTTAATTCTAACCTAAGAAAATAAACAAAAACAATCACCTCAATTTCGAAAACTTTTAGATGGCATAATTTTTCCATTTTAGAAAATTCAGTAATATTTTCAGAAGTATGTAATTGATATTTGAGATCATAATGACCGACTGGAATATCGCCAGGATTTAAAATAACGCTTAATGAGTTATTCGTTACAACACCAGTTGATTGTAGATAATCGCGTAATTTTCTATAATAGAACCATTATTTCCATGACGAATAATAAGTAGTATAGGAAATATTAGCTTCATCTGAGAATAAAATAACGTTGATATTTTTAATATTCTCAGTGTTATTTAAGAATGAAAGATTATAGGAGTCATAGGTAATCATTCTTTTCAATTCTGACTTTTTTTTAAGAAGAACAAGATGAACATTTCAGAAGTTTCAAGAAAATTAAAAATATACTATGCCTTTGGGCTCAAATTAAGAAGTAGATATCAAATTATTCACCTAATATTATAATTATGAAGCTTTCAGTATCATCACCGATTATATTTATTGCAAAACTTACAAAAAACTGCTGCGGTTGGAAAAATCATTTTGATAATAATATGTGCTATTTCCAAATGTAGAGTAAAATTTATTGGGAGTTTTTCCACCTTTAATGGGTTCAATTACAGAAAGCAACATTGTTAGAAATTTATAATTCGAATTCATATCCTGCAAGACGATAATTTTTTGACAAACAAATCATTTCATACATCATTCAAAAGTATCGTTACTGGTCGTTATTATCTCTAAATTAGCTAATGCATACATTCATTTATTTTCTCTTACATATTAAAGTAATAAAGAGTCAGTTTTCTGAAAAAAAAACTTTTTCAAAACTTTTCAACAAAACAGATCAACAAACATAGCGAATGACGATCTATCCTTGGCTGAGAATAATTTCGTATATTTAATTGTTAGCTTCGAAATTAAGGAAATATAAACAGTATTATATAACAGTTGCGCTTAAAATATACCTGTGCCAGAATGATATAAAAGTTATATTTACATCATTAATTGATGAAAACGTTATATGTGACAAAAAGTTTTAGAAAATGGAAAGTTAACTTTTTTTCGTCAATTCATTTTGCTAAGTTTGAATGCAATTTTTTGTCTATGAAAAAAGGATTTTCTTTAAGAAATTTTCAATTCTTTAATTTTATTTAACATTCAGTTTTTTGAACTGATTGAAATTAAAGAGTTGAGAATGTGCGATTCAGTTGATTTGGAAATAATGAAACATATAATTAATAGTCATACTACAGATAATATAAGTAATTGACGTTCAAAATGAAAAATTCATAAATAATGCGTGAAATCGAATTATAAATTTTCAATTAATAATTTATTGCTGTTACGATTAAAAACTACCGAAGGTATTTTCTTGCTGAGTAGTTTAATTTCATTTTTCACACTGATATTTCATTATTCCTCTCCAAAAGTATTTTACTTAAGTTAATACTGAATTGATTTTGCAATTTTGTAGATGCTATGGATCAGTTTAAGACCAAACCAATTAATCCCAGTATAAATAGATATTGCGTTTTCCAAGCGCTTCTTTTCATCAGTTCGTTTTATGGCTTAAAGAAGCTTAAAAAAAAGCATATTGGGGCCGAGCTACTTTTTCAATTTTAAAATAAGTCCAAATGGGCTAAATTTTTTTAAGAAAAATTTTTTTTATTTTCATTTTTTTCCAATTTTTTTAAGTTCAATTTTCCTTTGTTAAGAAAAATGAACATTTGAAAAACGCTTTTTCAAAAACAAATAACCTAATTTACAAATAATTTTTAATCTTACAATTAAAATATAGCTCATAAAGAAGAACATCTTCTTTATGATTACAAAATAAATAACTAATTGTCGTTGTAAAACTTTTTTTGTGGTAACAGATCTTGAGAGAAGGAAACACATCAGAGAAGTAAGAAATTTTTTATTGAATTAACTAAGGAATAAAAAAATTCCACTGTTGAGGAGCTTTGTACAGTACATTTTTTTAAGATATAAGTTAGTACTGATGGACAAAAAAAAAATCGAACTATTGATTAATTAGCAGTACTTTCTAGAATGCTGCAGCAGTGTGATAAATTCCAATAATTCTTTGCAATATTTTGCGCACAGTACAATGTAAAAAATTCTTGCTAATTACACTCAATGTACCGACCAAAATCTAATTAATAATTTTCTAATACATTTCTTCTTAACTTCTTTTTTCATGGGGAAAAAAATTATCTCTTTTAAAAGTCACAGAAATCTATTTTTTACTTCTTATAAAAATTCGATTACATATCTTATCCAATTTCATTTAAATTATTTAAATGTGGTTTCAGTACTAAAAAAAATTAAATTTTGAAATTCCTTCTACTAGAGAATAAAATTAAATTAAAAAGGTAGTAAGAAAACACTTGATAATACAAATTCAACCTTTTATGTAAATAAAAAAATGTGATATATGATTATACGATTGAAGGCTTCCGAAGATTTTGAATTATAGCAAAAATTATGTTAAAAATTTTCATACTATTAAATTAGAGCAGAAGAGAGAAACTGAACAATGGTTACTGCTGAGAGCATTAAGATAATTGTTTTAGATAGAACGATTCAATAATGTTTTTTTTCTTAAAAAAATGAAAAAGAAAGTAGATTGTACCAGTTTATGAACATGAATCTATGTCAATGAATTGAGAGGAAACAAATCAGTCATAATTATCATCATGGTCGCAACATCAGTACACCATCCGTCTTTTGGATATTTTCGTCATCGTTGCTATTCGAAGTGCTTCCTGCTGTTAATGGTGTGTCCTTTTTGACTTTTTGGATTTTTGAGTAAAAAAGTGGTCACTTTTATTTAGAAGTACACAGCTATAAAATTCCATTTAAAAAAGGCATTTGAAAGAAAAAAAAGAAATAGAATTGAAGTTGTTATGTGAGAGGAAATAGCTGACGATAAAGGGGAGTAGGAAAAAAACAGCAAATTAATGTGTTGAATTGATTTCTTACTATTTAACAATCACTGTTCATCATTTTTGAACAATCTACAATTTTCTTTTCAATGAACGGGAAATATTGATGTAAAATTTTCAAAAACTTAAATGAAACCCCTTCTGAATTATTCAATCTGTTATAAATGATTTAATGGATATGTTGGATTTTATAAATCTCATAGGAAAGAATAGAAGTCAATCTGTAAATGATTTTGATCATTATTGGATGGTCTAAAATTTTATCACTTATTTCAGTGGGAGAAAATGCATCCTAAAAACTTTTCAAAACTAATCGATGAAAACGTGAATTTTGATTTATTCGTATTTGTGTCCCTGATGGACGATGAAAAGAGACAAAAGAGATGAATGGCGGATGATAAAATTAAAGTGGAATGAGATAATAGATGACGAAAGTAACAAAACAAGTCTGCCTATGTGGGAGCAGTAAAACGACATAAAATATTTCCTCCCGATAAATTTTAGAAATGAGGACGATCTAAATTGAAATCATTATAATGTTTATCCTTATGTTATCATCGATATTCCTTTAATTATTTATTTGCATAGAATATTCTGTACAAACAACATCACTGATCAGCTTTATCATTTATCACCACTAAACATTGATAACAATGTTGCCATCAAATTTGAAATACGGAACAATTCATGGGAATTAAAAAGTATGAACGAAATCACTTTCATTTTCTTCTATAATTAATTATCAGTCTTCATTGAAATAACAAATATAAAAGTTAAAGACGATTTGTTCAATGGAAACTTTTCACAAACAAAATTTTACCAAACCAAAACAAATAATATTTTAAAACATTTTGAAAAAGAAGTAAGCACAGATTGTTGAACAGTAAAATAAATTGAACAAATTATCATCTGCCAGTTTAAAATACAGTATAATATTTGCAATTGAAAATTTCCAAGAAATAATGAAAATAAGCTGTAAATATGATTGTAATTGCATAGGAATAAAGCCAAGCAGCGATAATATTTAGGCCATTAAATGGATGTACTTTTACTTTTGCTTTCTAAGCATTGTAATGGGAATCATTTATGTTATTACTATTCGATGAAAATTTCATAGGTAAGGTAAGTAAAGATTTTTTTTTGATGGCAATAGAGTTTCTCTGATAAATAGGACTACTTCTATTTCAAGTAAAGAAAGTGAAGAGTTATTCATATTCATTATTAAACATGAATTTATTCAACATTATAAGTTAAACATAATGAGAGAATATTTGATAAATATTATAATTATAACTGAGAAGGTAATTCATACATACCTGTTAGCAGCCTCACGTAGCAATCGCCAAAGTATTTTACCACCTGGCGACCGAGGTAATGCCATTGCTATCACAACAATATCCACTTGTTTATGACGCATCACACGTTCTAGAAATAAAACTGATGACTGCTAAGAGATGTGACAAATCTGAAATTGAAATTATTTTTGAAATGATCGTTGTCTGTCCAATAATTAAACTCACAACATATTATGGTTTATAGCAATTAATTTCCTCTTACAATTTCCGCTCTTCTTACATATATAGCTCTTCACTAAATTAGAAAGACAATTTATTTACTGCTTGGCTTATTCTTATAACCTTAATAAATTTGACTTCAGTCGCTGACCATCAGTCTTCCTCCAATGCTGATTCATCAAATATTTTATACTGAACAAATTATTACGAACAAAAAAAGTTCATGAAAAGTTTTTATGAAAGTATCCGTAAATATAAAAGTATACGTAATAAGTATATATATAAAAAGAAAGTTATTATGCATTCCAAGTAAAAGTACAACTCACTATTTATAAACTCCTTAATCTGTTCAGCATCGGCAAGCATACGCGGTTTAAGCACCACGAAAGCTATTGGTACTTCTTGTTGATTCACCTTTGTTGCTGGTACAATAGCTGCCTCAGCAATGGATGGATGAGTTAACAGAATTGATTCCAGTTCTTGTGGTGTTACCTAAACGCGGAATCACTGAACATACATAGTATTTTCGAAAATTTCATTAAAGTTCTATTTCATAAATTTCATAGTTTGTAGGACAGAAAACTCAACTTTCTGAATAAAAGTAAGTGAGGGCAATAATTTTGACTCTCTTTCATTTTTCATTTTAAAAGGAAAAGAATATTGCAGCTTGGATTTATTACTCGAAAAAAGTAACCAAGAATGATAAATAAACTCTAAAAAAATGACGACCGTATTGTATTTAAGAAGCACTTCTTTCAAAATTTTTCCAAAATTTAGTACCAAAATTTAAAAATTATACTTGAAGCCCGTCAATCTTAATCATTTGTTTTTCTCGATCTACAAGGAACACATTACCATCGTTATCATAAAATCCAATATCACCTATAAAATTTATTAAATCACTTCTCATCTCTTGATGCGTTTGATACTCAGTTCTTTTTTTGATATTTAATTCTGTTTATTGAAATATTTTCATTGGTCTGCATGAAAATTTAATTGATCTTATTTCATACATATTTTGCCATAATCATAGCTTTATGTAACACTTTATAATCTAATAATACTTTTCAGAATATATTGGTTTAAAAGCAGCTTATGAATACGTTGCTTCTGTTGGCAACAATTCATTCAAATTTCTATTTAATTTAATTATCAAATAAAAAAATACCAGTATTTCTCCAACCATTTCGTTGAAAATCTTCAGAAGTAGCTTTGTCATTCTTCCAATAAGGTGATATCACATTTTGTCCTCGGAGCAGAATGAGACCTTGCTCGTTTGAGCCAACTTCAGCTCCAGTAACCATATCTATCACCTTAACAAGCTTTCTTGTTCCAATGAAACAAAATACATGTGTTTCAAAAAAGAAATATTCCTCTCTTTGAATTCTTAAAAGAGTTAGAAGATAAATTTTGCCTTTGAACGATTAAAATATTCGGTTTCAAAAATCTTGTATTATTGTAAAACTTTCAAAGAAAAGAAAAATACAATTTGTAATGAAATTCAAGGAAATGAGAAGCAAATGACCATCATGCTTAAGCCAGCACATAATGTCCCGCATGAGCGAGATATGAAAGGAGAAAATTTGGTTGTCCTGCAGATAATTCCTGCCTCAGTCATTTCGTAAACTGAAATAATTAAATAACTACAAAACTGATCAACATCTATATTGTCACCTGAAAACTTTTATAGCTAAAGTGCTTCTATTCCCAAATTTCAGGTGATAATATTGGGTCAGAGAATATTGCATTACATATTTAGAAAATCAAATAAAACAAGCTGCCTAGCATTCCATATTTCTTTCTCATGCTTTGGAAACGAAAATTGAATGAAATTTATATAGAACAAAAAAGAAATATCCAACCAGCACTGAAATGCTTAACAGATGGTAAGCAACGATATGCGCGCTTTAACGTATCTTCTCCAATCGCTTCTGTTCCGACTACGACAGTTTTCAAGTGATAACATGGATAACGATCAATTATATTTGTATCGCAAAGATGCCTGAGTGTAGTGGTACTGATAAATAATATTTTAACCTGTAAAATGGTATAGGTTTGTAATTCTTGACTGCATTAAATTATGGTATGATTTAGTAAATGAACTGTAGTTTTCCATGATTATGGCATTAGAACTAACTGTGTAATTAAGATGAGTTTTAACATGCAATTAGGCAAACCTTATATACATCAATGCATTTTGCTAATGTTTCCACTTTGTCTGTAAATGTTACTACTGTTGCACCATTTGATAACGACGAAAAGAGCACATCACGTCCGAAGGTATCATGAAATAGAGCACTGGAGAGAATAAACTCACCACGATCTGGTAAATCGTATGCTTCCCTACTGAAATGTAAAGCAACTAGAAATACGCTTTATAGTGACATATGACATTTTCTTGGGAAAATATCAAGGAAGCAGCGAAATATGTGGAAATTAATAACAGTAAAATAATGATAAATGCATGATGATTTTTTAAGATATAATTGCGTTGCAAAGAGCGAGACCTTTAAAATTGAAGATGATATAATATAATAGACTTGAAATAATTTATAGTTCAGGAAACTTCCTAATCTAGAACAGTGTTTAATGATTTTCTTCATCTGCTACTCTTATCATTTTTCTTCTAATTTCATTTCTCTTGGAAGAATTGAATGAACATTTCTTAGCTTATCAAAATAATATATTAACTTATAATTCAAGAAAATTTCAACCTGTTCATTTACTAAATATTGGCATCTTTGAATAGATGAAAATTTTTCTGCATAGGAAATAAAGATATTTACTTGTTGAACGTTTTCAGCATAGCATTGAAAACAAAATGTGTTATGGCAACTCCCTTTCGCGGTCCACTTGTTCCTGTTGAATAGGGTAAGAAAACAATATCCTCTTCAGGCTTTATTTTTGGATATGTTGAAGAAGAACGAGCAATTGTTAAGGCTAAATCGTTCAGGGTTGGGAATTCCTTCGAATCTTGGCGATTACCAGTGGAAATTATCTGAAATTGCATTTCATCTCTTCACATTACAGAATTATATATGAATTATATTAGTGCTAAATTTTATGAAATTTTTTTTTTTTTTTATAAAATTTATTATACAGAATTATATACTCAATTAGTGCTAAAATTTAAAAAAAAAAAAAAGTGAAAAAAGTGTGCAAGCATTCGATGAATGCTAAATCTATCACAATTTTTATATGTACCCTATGATCGATGCCCAGCTCGTTGAATACTGCTGATACATTGTCTAGCGCATTCGGTACGGCGAAAGCGAACCGCGACGTCGAATCCATTATTTGCCAGCGCATTTCGTCTCAAATTAAAAAATCAATTGAACTTGAAAAATTTGCGTTACAAAGAAGTGATTTCAATTGTATTAATCATTGTAAACGGAATGTTCTGGACAATTAGATAAGAAATAACAGCAAAATATTCTCTTCATCCTGTCAATTATAGGATTGTCTTTCGGAAAAAACTAATGGAAACGATTTAAAAAAGTTATAGTTAGTTGAAGAAAGATGAAGTAGGATATCATTTATGCAATAGAACTTCATGACTAATTCTAACTTTCGAGACAACAATTACCAAGTTTTAGATATTGTACCAGTGAAGCATTAAGGTCTTCATGTCAATAGGCTCTTCAATTTGTTTATAATATTGATTTAATTTACATATTTCCAGATTTTGTAGTTTTACGTGGATTCAAAAAGTTAAAATGAGCAGTACCAAATTTGCTCCAAAAAAAAAGTTCTCTTGATTGTTAATCAGTTCTCGGGTCACATAACTAGACCTTTCTTGCATTTTTTTGCTTTGAATATCACATTTTCAGGCTATACTTTTAGTTGACTATTGCCAACTTCTATGATTAATCATTACATTAGCTGAATTCTTTTTAAAACACTTCTCTCCTGCTTAGCTTATTACGCCAAAACTTTTTGCCATTGCTTCATAATTCATTTTGATTCATTGATCAAATTTGTCATCTCTGTTATCTGTCCATGGCAAGCAACACCAAAAAACATAATAGAAGAAGTGGCAATAAAATAATTTGTAGTACCGCGATATTTATTTGCAGATTTATTGCAAAGTCAAACAGAAAATTCGAGTTATTTTTATGCCATCCCTTCAATGCATTATCATTTGTTCATTTGTTTTTGAAACAAATGAAAAACGAAATATATTTTAAAAGGAAAATGATGCAAAATATTAATGAACCTTTTGAAAAGTTTGGATGCAGTGGACATACAATTCCACCAGCAAATGATATTCCCAAAAATAGCCATACGAATTCCGGACAATTTGGCACACAAAGAATTATGGGCTAGAATATTCAAAATAAATAAATTTTTAGAAAATACATCTTATTTAAAAAAAAAAATTTATTTTGTAAAATAAGAAAGAATAAATTGTCTGGGAGAACATTTGTATTTTGTACAAGATATTTATAGCTTTATATTGGCAGCTAACAAGAAGGCGTTCGACTAAATTAAGGATGCAAATAAAAATAAGTTATTAGATAAGTTCAGCAAATAAATTACCACTTCAGCAAGTAAAATTAAAAACAATAGAATTTTTCTTCTGTAGTTTTCTATTAAATATTTTTTCTGAATTGAAAAAGCAAATTTCTGTATTTGCTCAAAAGTTTTGTTGATTGTATTAACATATGTGACAAACAAAATGTCATACCTCGCCCTTTTCTATTCTCATTGCAAGTAATGAATTTGCTATGTATTTTGTTTTAACCAAGATATCCTCAAACGTAAACATTTCATCGGTATCGTTGTTTATCTGTAAAACATAATTATTTTAAAGTAATTTCAAAAATTATGATGGTAAGAAATTTGGCTTACCAGTGCAATTTCGTTGCCATATCGTTGCATTTCGGAAAAAATCATTTCATGGAAAGATAAACAGGGAACATCAACATCCGTAAGCGTGGACTTTATCGGCATTTCTGGCTACCAAATAGAAGATGACTTAGAATTTTCAAGGAATAATGATTGATGAACAAGCGCTGTTGCTTTCAAAATCGATCCTGAAATGTAGTAATATCTATAAATATCAATAATATTTGAAATTTTGCTATTGTTACAACTGTATACTTATGGATAATAAAATATGTTTATTTTGAAATAGTCAGTTGATTTCTGACTGAATTAAATACAATATATTCACATGAAAATAATTTGGAAATGGAAGTAACACTTCTATTTCCAAATTATTGGATTATTGAAATGAAATAATTTGGAAATTTTGGAAAATGAGAATTTTCAATTCTGACCGAATGATACTTTAACAACTATCTAAAAGAAATCCATTCCGTTCAAGCAATCAAAAGAACCTAAAATTTAACCGACCACTTGCGACTCTTAAATTATGCATTAATTTAAGACTACTAAAAATACTTTTAATTAACATTCTGGTTCAGCCTTGATGTATTCATTTATTATTCTGATAACAATGATAAAATTGAAAATTTACTATTTTTTCCAAAGAAAAAAAAATGAAGTGAAACAGGAGAAAGTTGTTCGATTTTAAAGTGTAATTGCTTGTGGATGCCACCACTGCATTGCAATGTTTTTCTTAATATTGCTAGTCTTACTTACTTCTAGTTCTATATTCTATCACATTTTCATCAGCTTCTTTCACTTTGTTTTCAGCACATCACAATTATACGCAACGTCGAAAGCTGTACTGATTATTGATTCAAAGCAGAAGTTATCACACTTATCAGTTAATTGGATTAAATGCAATGAGATGATACCTGATTGTGTTGGTTTTATATTTTTTGGATTATGAATGAGATTACTTTTTTGAAATGATAAGATTACTTTTTGGAAGTAATCTTATCATTTCTTTTTCGGAAATTACTATTGTGAAAAATTTAGATTTGTAATTCGATATCTGAGAAGCACAGGAAATTTAAATACAAAATTGAAGTTCCATGAAAAGGATATATTTCAGGATGTCTAATTCGAGAATATATTATTGCCTTTCTTCAATGCATCATTTTTTGAAAGAGCAGAGCGTAGGAAATTTTGCTTCATTAACATTATTTTTTTTTTGAAATTCATAGCAACTTTGGGAAGAGAGAGTCATTTGGCTGTAAAAATAAGTTATTAATTTAGCCAAATATCATTTAAGATTATTAAACCTTATTAAATACTCTGAAATAAAAATTCATCTTCACAATTAACAATTAAAGCTAATTTACTCTTATGAATTCTTGTCGAATCTCCTAAGATCACAGTATCACAACCAAAAGTTTCAGAATCTCTAATCTTTTAAGAGAATGACATACCAAAAAATAAATTTTTCATCAAATTGAGTTTTATTATGACTGTAGGATTTCATCAAGATAAGTTCTATCATAAACCTAAGATTCTATTGCAGTCTGAAGATTCAATGACGAAAAGTGATTGTCAGAACAAAATTTGTCAGTGATTTCAAAAGTAGTAGGAACAAATAATTTACTCTGCTACTGGCATCAATAACAACAATCATCAAACTGAAAGAAGCTGTAAATCACTCGATCAAGAGATTTTAGTTTTTGCATCACTAGCAAACTAACTTAATTCAATGAGAATTTATCAAATCAAAATGATTGAAAATAACAATTTTATATGACAAAAAAAAAACCAGGAAAATAATATCAGTTTAAGCGATGCTTACTCACTCACACGCCTCAAGATATCCTGCTGAGCCACTTTCTCCAAACAACTTTACTTTATTTTCTCTAGCACAGTAATCTAAAGATATGCTGCTGAGCCAATCATTTATTTGCCATTGAAAGTTATTAACGAGTAATATTACTTTGCATTTAGTACTTGGCCAAGAACTGGAATTCTTTCAACTGAATTAGAATATCTAAATAGCAAAGTATACAAAAATTGTAACGAAAGAGCTAAAAAAAGAAGCACTTCTGCCTTTAGAAAGTGTTCAAGGCAAAATTAATGAAAAGCTAATTTCTAGACTCGATAGAGGAAAATTTTCAAAATCGCTAATCTCTTAAGAGAATGGCGTATAAAATGATAAATGGATAATTAGGTGCTTCCCAAACACCTGGCGTAATCACCATATGTTTGAAGAGTTAACACGTAGTTTTACATTTCTTACAGAAATGTTTACAAATAGAAAATTTCAAGCGACCAGCGCTTGTAATGATCAAGACAAAGCACTTCACTTCATTTACTTAGTCTTCTATTATAAAATATTGCAATGATTTGACCCAAAAAAATTTATTTTCACAAAAGATCATTGAAAAATAAATACTTTTCAGTTTATCTTATACAATCTGTGTAATCAATGATAAGTATAATCACCAATCATTAATTGAATGATTGAAAATGTTAATAAAGAGAAATTAGAAATAAAGTGATAACTCTTTGATCTTTCTATAGATCGTCTTTTCTGGTCTTTTATAACTTGTGCATTTATAATTTATTTGGTTACTATCTGATAGCTGTTAGTATACTTTCAAAAGTATTTCCGATTGTCGTAAATCGATGTACGATTGATGTACATATGTCATAAATGGTTCATGTTTATCTGAAAGAAAGATTTTTAAAGCACAATTGATAATCATAACCAAATTCAGTCCATGCAGTTATTCTTTCTAAGTTTTCTCGAAGTGAGTTGAAATTAGTTTTCTATCGAAGCAAGGCTTTGAAAAGTTACCTCCTACGCATACTCATTAATTTCATTTTAATCAACAATTATTTCTTGACTTTGTAGCATGTAATTAAGTTTTTAGAAACGAAGTATGCATTGTTCAACATTGCAATTAAATTTCCTCATAAAAGATTGGTTTGCAATTTTTAATAGAATAAAGCGAAACTCAAAGTAATGCTGCATATTGAAATAGACAAATGATGCACTGATAAAATTTTATTCAAATATAACTTTGATTAAACAGGAAGAAAAACAATTTGAACAGAAGATTTTATAAAAAGCACTATCATAACATTGCCTTACACGTTTCATTTATGAGTTCAATTTTTATTCAAATTAAACATATCTTTAATTTAGCATAAAGAAGCAATTTTGACCATTGTGAAGACTGCTTTGATGCTTTAAGTTTTATTTGCATTACTTTTTATTTGTAGAGATGCGCATTGGAGTAATTTTTTTTTGATTGGAAAGATTTACTTGAATATATCGATCAATTTTATAGCAATGCCAGTAATTTCTCAATAATAGCTTTTGTACTGCTTTGCAATTCACTCTAAAATTCAAATTATATTATTGCTATTACTGCTATTTCTATTTTCTTTATGCTTATCGTATCTGGTTCAAGTAATTAATTACTTTATAAACTAATATATTAGCTGGATTCCTATCTGAATATATGATTTCTGTAGAGAAAAGTTAGGAAATATTCCGTTTGCAAAGATCAAATAGATGAATTATTTACAGTATATGGATTAGAAATCACAGCAAAGATGAATGATAACGAAGAGATTGATATTCAATAGGATTGGACACTATGTATTACTGACAAGTGATATATTGAGATAAATGACATGATTATCCTGATTAAGTAAAATAAACTCATTTTTATGACCCTTTGCTTTTATCTTTTAATTTAGATATCAGATTCTGGTATAATTATTGGTCATATTTTGCAAGAAAACTGTTCGTTATGATTTACTGAACAAATGATTCATTTATCAAGCTTACATATTTCGGAAAACCATAACTTTCATTGTTAATTAAATCAAATTTGAAATTTGTACTTTTGATCACTATTGTTTTAAAATTAACGACTATCGATTTATAGATCATTTTTTTAAAAATACCGTTACATTACATTAAAGTATAATGCTTATTTTCTGGATGACAAATGATTGCTTCATTGAAACTTTTATTTGCCTTTAAGTGAAAAATAGAAAAGCGAAGAGATATCAATTTTTTCCGCAAAATAGCAAAGCACACATACACAATAAACCAGATCGTGCTTCTCTTGAATTTGATATTTTGCTGGGAGAGGGTATATTTTAAAAGGGATTTCGATGACGAAGAAGCAATGGTAAGATGAGTATCCACGATTGAATTCACTGAGACAACAAATTTGTAAGCATTTAGACAAAAGTAAGCACAACAGATTGCGCTAAATCTAACTTTTTTCTGTACTACTTCTCCTGCTTAATATTCTTTATTCACCATCTATTTTCATCTCGATTACCTGCTTTAAGAAGTGCGAAATATTGGCAAAACAAAAAGCTCATATTGCAATATACACCTTTTTCAGGTTTTTTTGTTCTGCGATTTTTAAATAGTCCTTAATAAGACCTTTTCTACTATTTCTGAAAAATATTTTTTCAGTTTTACTTGATCTTGCAATGAAACAAAGATGTTGAATATAATGGATACACTGCAGTGATTACTGTTGTCGATTGTCGTTGCTCAGTTTCAACTAATAATTATATGCTCAGAATTACATTTACACAGCAGAGATTCAGAATTCATTTGCTTCTTACAAAAAAATGTTAGCTTTATAAAAAAAAGTGTTAGTAAAAACAAACTGCACGGTAAGTTATGGAATTAGACGTGATAGCATCAATTATCGCCATGGCTCTGTTTTTATTATTAATAGCATGTTTACACTCATTATTTAGCAAAAATTTTTCTTGGTTCAAAGCAAGAATAAAAACAAATATTTCTTCATCAAAAAATTTGTATTTCCTTTCAAGTTGAAAATCAGTACTCTAAAACTTATGAAAATATTAGCAAAGACATAAACTGATAAGGCAGCGAAGTATAACATCACCGCAGCAATTTTTTTTATTTATTATTTAATCCTGCAAGCCAACTTCACGGTCAATTTTTACATTATTTTTAAGCGATTCGTAATTTCTCAAGTCTCTTTATTTGTATTAATTTGTTTAAATCATGTAAATAAATTAAATTAAACCATATAAATAAATTAAATTAAATCATGTTAAAAAAAAAAACAAAGCAATATTTATACAAAAAGAGCTTTTTAGGTTCTGGAGCATGTAATTTATCTTAGCAAATAGATAATGGTCCATATTATATACCACGATGGTACTATAATTCAATTAGGATGCGATGCAAGCTGTTTTATTGATCCGATTTCTGCGCAGACGGAAATAATATTCCATCAGTTCACAACTGCAGAAGATTATGCGAAAGTTTTTTCCTTAGAAGCTTTTCATTTTCCTTTTTAAAATTTCAATTTATTACAGTAACATTTTCGATGCAAAGCACTTTAACCATAGCTTTGCAGCTTGTTAAATGATACTCAAAATTTGAACATAAACTTGTTAAATGCTACAAAATCTATTAGTATTTCATATTGCTATCCTGGCCACTATAATTTTCTTTATTTGTTTACTTGGAGTACATTTGCATCTTAGTTTAAAAACGAATGACTTATCGGTAGCATTTACAAGTATCAAAGTACATATTGACATGAAACTTCTCTTATCCATTATCAGATTGCAGTTGAACAATGAAAACGAGAATTAGATCGTGGACATGGAAATGCCTTACAAAGTCGATATTACTTCAACAAATCCGAACATGTGAACAATTCGACTATCGCGGCATCGAAGAAAATCGAAACAATTTCGAATTTCTACAGGAATGCCAGCAACAGTGTTTAGATCTAGAAGCAAATAGTTAACTGCAGGGAAACTGTTTACT
The DNA here is from genome assembly GCA_029876185.1 of Mansonella ozzardi. NCBI lineage: Eukaryota > Metazoa > Nematoda > Chromadorea > Rhabditida > Onchocercidae > Mansonella > Mansonella ozzardi. The sequence goes on along the minus strand of JARVGP010000599.1, from coordinate 4,892 downwards.
GCATATTAAAAATTAGAAATTTCATTTGTTACAAATCCTATCTATGCTTTAAATTCACAATTTTAAATGAATTATTGAACCAAAAATTATTTCCGCATGATTTTTCAATTGAAAGGACTAATTTGTTAGCTTCTATGAATGCCTGTCCACAAAGTATTCCATTGTTGGAAATGAACACCAATCAACCGCATCTGCAATTTTGGGGAAAATAGCTGTGGACAAAATGCTGATGCTATTTAGGCTCAGTATGGAACGAGTTTTTAATCATAAAATTATAAATTGAAATGTTAATTAAAACTGGACGTCTTACCAAAGTTCCAAATATCTTTGCATGGCTATGCATGATGCATGTAATCTTTGTTAACCACTTTTAGTTTTTCAGTTTATTTAGAAATTAATTTTCTTTTCATTTTAAAATTTTCTTCTCAAATAACAAATCTTCACTTTCTTGCTTGAAATCAATTTTAACCTCAGTGAAACGTACTAATCGAATAGAAATTTTAAACGTTTCTTTAAATAATAATATAGTTTCTTTTTTGTTGCATTTTTTTCCATAAATCATTATGGTTATGAATAAAGCTCGCTAATTTTTTTTTTCACTTTTTTAGAAGAACTCTGCTTGTTTTCAATAGATAGAGGAGCTTGTAGTGGGCATCAAAAAGTTATTCATTCGATCGACAACAGGTCATTTATTTTACAATAATACCATGAATTCAAAACTGTTCAGTTCAGAATTTTTGAAATTTATGACACATATGACATGACACAGATGGTTGTGTAAAAAGACCTAATGTAACAATTCCTACGTATAGTATAAAATAGAAGTGTAGAATAAAGATATAAAAAAGAGTCAAAAAATGCAATCAATATCGTCATAAGAGTATTACATTTTTAATATTTGCTCATCTGCATAAATCAGCAATTTTGCTTTTAATAATGGTTCGAGCTAAATAAACATTTTTATCTGATACAAACTTATTTTTAAAAAATTTTTGTTGCCTGCAATTTTTCTTAATATGACTACGATGATTATTAGGAAAATTTATTAATCATTGAGGCTATTGTGTTTGATTAATTTTCAATGAGAGAATCCTTCATTTCAATATTTGATTTTCAATATAAGACAATATTTGATTTTCCATTGTAAAATCAGTTTGTATCATTCGAATATACAGGTTATGGGAATAATCTGAACAATTTCCATTTGTTAGCTAATTGTAAATCAACTTGTGGACAAGTAGGATTTTGAATGATTTTTTTTTTTGGAATTCCAATAAGTCTGCGCGATCTTTTGTGAAGTCTTCTTATTTCATGCAAGCAATGCTTTACGGAAAAATATCGATGATTTCGGATGAATAGGAATATTTCTGATAGAAGCAATATCCAATTTCAATCAGTTTTCTTCCAGCAGTTAATATCTGTTGTTATTAATTTAATGTCTGTTAAATTTTTTTTTGATTCCGAAATTATTTATTTCTGAATAAGAATGTTTTGTTTTCGAAATTTCTTGAAGATTCTAGGACGATTTTGAACAATTTAGTTTTGCTACTTACTATTTTCCAAGAACTTTCAAATGCAATGTGGGAACTGTTCGTGTTTTAAATTATAATGAATTGAAAAAACTTTATCTCGTGCATATATGATTTATCATATTTAAATATCGAAACAAATATTGATATATTAATTTGCATCAAAATATTAATTTATTACTCAATTAGGAAAGAAGTAAGTTTGGTTTCAATTTTAGGAAAATGTTGTAGAAATGGCGATGCTGTCGTGATTATATTTAAAGAAATCGAAACTGCCAATTTTCCCTAATCGCTCATGCACGCATCATATACGTTCGTAATTCTCGTTAATGACAAGAAAAAGATTTTTAGTTCTTGCAAAAATTTATAATGTATTTCGTAATTCAGTATTTATTTCCAATGATACTTTACTCTCCGACAGGAGAATATTTTAAGAAGATTTAAAATCTATGATAAATAAACATGACAGGTAAGGCATGCACTCAAAGCATCCATTTATGTTTGATTGCGTTTAAATTGATGGAAATTTTATTTTTAAACTTTCTCTTTTTACACATTAATAAATTGCAATAAACTTTCGCTTATAAAAGAGTTTAGAATTTTAGATTTGTCCACAAATCAAAAATTTTATTTTTAAAATGTAAATCGTATTTATGCTTAAAGTGAATGTTTGATAAATGGTATTTATGCTAAAGTGAATGTTTGATATTATTCTGATCTCCTAATTTTTAACTGCGTATAGTATCGCTTACTTTAGACACTTGCGACGGTGCTGTCATTGATTGAGCAAATTTTGGAGTTGAAAATTTGATTTCTTTATTTCATGAATCAAATTCATTACGAATTAAGAATGTTCACAGTTTATAAATCAACCGATTCTAGGATTTGACTGTTTGCTAAAGGTACGACTTCAATGTAAGCAATTTTGACTACATAAAATTGACACTTCATTTTCTTCTAAAATATTGTAAAATGATTTATTGTTTCAAGCATTATTTTTAATATAGAAGAAATATCTTTTCTTCTATTAACTCTAAATTCCCGGGAACTTAAATGCAGATTTGATTTTTTAACCGCTGTTTATCCTTTATAGAATTTCAGCTCTTCCAATGTTTGGTCGTTTTCAAGAGTACTTTGTGAATACTTTCTACGTTGCCTTCAGAAATTGTAGCGGAAATCCTGTTTGAATTTTGGTTTCGCCGAGTGGATATATTCACTAAGCTTTTCTCATATCACTTTGTTTTCAAAATTCATGAGTCACCCGGCAATCTTTAAGTTACCTTTTTCTTAAAAGTATTATCGGTGCCATCTAAATTAGCAGCTTAAAGGCATCATTTCGCATTTCGATAGATTTAATAAGAGACTGAATAAAAAATATTCTTAATAATTATTTCAAACAAATAAATTGGAATACTTCTGAAGTTAATTCAGTGCATAAATTCGTCTAGCATCCATTTTACTGTATAATGCAGTAATTTAGAGCTTTTTGTTGCATTATTTGTTTTTTCATCATTTAATAGCATCAATGAAAGAAAAAGTCGCAGAAAGGAACAAAAAAGATGAAAGCCACTTCATTAAGTCTCGTCGATGACAACATTTTTCTTTTCAGAAGAAATTTTTCATTCTAATTCTCGCTACTGTTACATTGTTTCTTCGTTATAAATAAATTTTGAAATTTTGGTGACTAAAAAAATGACTTTCTAGAATGTATATACCATATCATATCATCTCATATCAGCAAGTTCAGTTCTATTAAATATACCAGTTGTTTCTTTTTTTCTTAGTTCGTTCTTCTGAACACTTTTGTCATTTAACCAACTGTTTTTCCAATCTATCAAATATGCAACTACTCTTACTTGATCTTTCTTCTTTTTGCTTTTCAATTTTTCTTCCTTCAAATTTCTAAAATACAGTAATGACTCAATTGACAATCAAATTATTTTAAGCAATGGTTGTTAATATTATATTAATATTATTTTAATTTCTCATATAATATGTCTAAAATGTCTTACCATTATCATAAATCAATTGCTTTCTTCGTTGGAAATAAAATTTATCAATTTAAAATAATAAGTGTGATATTTCAATTTTAGCTCACAAGTTTGTTTGGAAGCGGTTGTTTTACGTGCTGTAATTTTGCTTTCTCATCATTTGATTTCTCATTATTTAAATTCATTCAGAGCACTGATAATTTTGCTTTTTCATCATTTCTCATTATTTAAATTCATTCAGAACACTGATAATTTTTTTTTTTTTTGCTTTAAAAAAAAAAGTGATAAAATGAATCAATGCTATCAAAAAAGAAATTTTACTGAGATAGAATTGCATGCCAGGTCTAGTCAGATTGATTTAAGCATTCACCGATTTTATTTACCGCATCACTTTCGTAGGAAGAGTCATTTACTGATTAATCCATCATTCGGATAATGTTATTTTATCATTGCACCCTTATCTTCAATCAGTTGTGTCTTCAGACAGTTTCTGAGTTCTTGCCTTCTTATCGTATCTATTTCTCTTCTTCTTTCTACCACCACTTGATTCCTAAATTATCACTTCTCATTCACGATCATCAATATGGAATGGTCTATTTGCACATAAGTTATAGACAGCCTTTTGATACATCTGTTTTCGGATTAGTGTAGAGAAACTTTTGGAATAGATCAAGCAAATGCCGTTAAATGATTTTTTTCAGCAAAATTATTTGTTAATTTTTAAGATGATCATGATTTTTGAAACTATTTTGTCTCATTCAATGTTTTCTAAAAGCAAATGAAATTGAATGTGTTCTGAAGGGACAAATGTTGTAAATTGTTTTTGCTTCCGCATTAAAAGCAACTGAAATCTTTCAGTCTGAAAAATATGATATCTAAGAATCAACTAGTTTTTAAGGATGATCTCGCCGAAAAAATAAATGATAAGTGATTTCACTAAATCTTTGAACTAATTAATCATGTTGCGAGATAGTGGAGCACTTTAGATCACAAGAATATGCATTGACTATAATTTTTGTTTCAGCCGATAGAAAATAGCCGCAATTAAATTGCAATCAAATTAATAATGAAGTCAAGAAGGCTGGAAAAATCCGTTCAAAGGGCTCATTCTTGTTTAAATTTCAATTTATAAATCCAATTTATATTCCGAACACTTTTCTGCCACATAAAGAAAGCATTGCAATTTTTTTTTTGTTATTATATCAAACCATACATACTAAACAAATAACTCGAAAAGAAAAAAAAATATTTATTTATTGAATTAAAAGATGTCATTTTACTATGTTTTTTTTTTTTTTTTTTTTTTTTTTTTAAAGTTGTTAAAAAAAAGCCCAAAAAAAATTAAAAATAATTGATGGGGACCATTGATTTT
>JARVGP010000598.1:0-36419 GCA_029876185.1 Mansonella ozzardi | reverse complement strand
TTTTTTTTTTTTTTTTTTTTTTTTTTTTTTTTTTTATTAATAAAAAAAAAAAAAAAAAAAAACAACCCTACTAATGCGATAGCTCTCAGGGAATTTACAAATTAAGCAAATTTAAGCGTGAAGTGAAACAAGCTTACTGTAGTACCGGTTATTTCAACAACTAGAACTCTTATGAGCTAAATCAATATATGACGGAACTAAGTGGATGGTTAAACATTAGTATTGCAAAAGTTTTCATAAAGTTGAATGGGAAATAATAGAGTGGTGTGTAATTGCAAAAAGTAACTGAAATGACGAATAAAGGAAACTTCTCCGTAAAGGAATACTAAAGCTTATTTTTTCAATAAACAGTACTTCTTTACATCAACATAGGTCTTACTCAAATGACTGTTGCCACTACCAATACAATCGATGTCACTATTACAACTATTATACAAGCCATAATGGCTTCCACTAAAATCATTGCTATCAGTGCACATCACTATCAAGCCAACGATGTAATTACAGAAATGATTTCAGAACACGAATAACGTCTGTTCCCGAGATGGACCACTTTTACAAACTTAAACTACAGCTGCTTCAATCCATCCGATATTATTTTGATTACGGGGTAAATGCTGCTGATACGAAAAGTGGGTTGTAGATGAACAAAGGAACAAGGAAAGAAAAGTGACTGTAGAGGAGACAGGCGTGGGAGCGGGTGAGAAGCAAGCGGCTGGACGGTTCCACGACTGCTTCTAAAAAAAGCCTTCTGAAAAACACAAACGGAATGGAGGACAATGAGAAAAGACAACCCACAGTAGTCAACCAATCATCACCCTAACCTACCTATCCTTATGTCAAAAACCAAAACAGACAAGTGTAAAATCGTCACTTATTTCTAGTAAGATCTTTCCGAATCTAAAAAGTTTCAGTATAGCCGTGTTATGATCAAATCTAGAAGGGTAATATACAAATCAGATATGATCTGTTTGGCTATAAAATTATCATCACTTGTTGTATACTTCCACTATTATGATTATACATGGGTGAAGAATGCATGTATTATTTGGATAAACAGCTCTAAATTTAAATGACATTATTTTAGACTGTGATATAACTTAGGTTGAGCACGTTCGGATTTATTCAGTACCGCAATCCCATCTTCTAGAAGAAAGGCTCTCGTATAAGTGAAGTCTTATTTTCATATGACAAAGTATGCTATGACAAAAGAAGTAGAATTACCCAAAGAGAATCACAGAATCATATATGCTCGTTCAAAAATCCAAAAAACCAAACAGAAATTTGGAAACGCTATTTAATTTATTAACCGATTCAACTGAAAATGCAAAATTTAAATCGTAACATAAGATGCACAGTTCTTCAGTTTTTGAGAAAACATATAAAGGAATTCTTTGAATTGCAAAATTTTCGTTCACTGTTCGCCGGGAGGTTGTGTTGAGTTGCTTACATGAGGGACAAAGCCTTAGGCGATTCTCGGCATAATCCGAACCGGAATTCTTACAAACAGCAATTCCCTCCCCGCACCCAGCCAGCAAATTTATAAAATGTATATATCTCAGCCTGTGCGTATTTGTATCCCCTATCTTTTCAAAAGCACACAACAATGCACACACGGAGAAACACATGCTCAAAGGACTAGTTTTGGGAGCATCTGTTGCTCTCAAATACAAATTACTATCTTGTCATCCCCTTCTTTCTTCCAGAACATACTCCTAAATCATTTGCAATTTGAAGAGGGAAAAATCTCATTTAGAAATCAAATAACACTCAGTTCGTTAAATTGTCTAATTGTTCGTAACCATTAATAACAAAATTTTTGCCGGCAAAATGAGACCATACATTTTTCGACTTACTATAACTCATTATACTGAAGCTTAATACATGACTACAAACACAGTTGACCTACTATTTCAAATAAGCAAAATATTTTATTGGGAATAATTACAATTTCATCTGAAAAAGTGTAAGGGTTACAATATGGACATTATCTTGTATGGATCTGCTCAATAAAGTTTATAATAATATTAAGCTCTAAACATTTCCAACAAGCTCTGAAAATGTCTTCTTTGTTTGATAAAAGTTTTTCAAAAACTTTTAGTTATGCCTCATTTCATGACCTTTTCCACAGTGTAGTAGTATGCCACGGCTGTTGTAAGAATAAAATAAATATACTCACTGCTTACACATCAAACATCAAATTTCCTACAAAAGAGATAATTCTGCTCAGCTCAGTGAGAATAGAATGTATGAGTATCACATCGCATAGGGAATTCGAAAAAAGATCTTTTAAATTGTCAAAATGTGAATTTTGTACAATCAAAATTAACACAGACTTAAGGAAATAAACCAGCAATAGTTTGAGCGTACGGTGTATTCAAAAAAGAGAACAAAATACACCAGATCAGTTGACAATTACGAAGAAAAGAAAGGTTCTTAGCAAAAGGGTGAAGAGGTGAGCAGTGCCGCAGCATCCTTCATTATCGCCATCGCGTTGTTCGGGAAGGAGGTCGAGGAGGAGGCGAGGGAATGGCAGATAATGGATTCAAACAAAGAGGTAAATAAGGAGGGAAGGAGGGAGTTTCAGCAAACAACGGCACTGTTGCAGGAAGAAGAGTGAGGACCTCTTCCTATTTCTGTTCTTGTTTGTCAGTAGTACAGATCGAAGCACAAAAGACCACAACGATGCTGTTTTGTGTTGTCATGATGGGTCTGGACGATCAACTTAAGAGTTGAGTTCATTTTACGAACTGCATCTAGGCTTGTTGTCTCACCATTTCACTCAACTTTGTTAACGGCATCATGCAGTGTGGTGATGGTATAACACACGGAGAATTTAAGGCAGGAGGACGGTGACAATTGCCGTTGTAGTTATCGTTGGAGGGAATTTAAGATTAGAAAATTCGGGTACTGAAGTAGGTACAGAACAGAGCCGTAAGAACTCTCTCCTCTTTTCAACCTTTCTTCTATGCTGCTGCCTGGTCCTCCCTTCCTCCGTGGCGTGCACCCGTTTTCAACCGATTTTTGAAAACCAGATCTCACTTCCGCCATTTTCGCCTCACTCTTCCCTACTTCCCCCGCGTACTATGACTCTGCCCTTATTTCGTCATGCCAATCACATGTAATCTCTTTACTCGTAGTATTCAATCATTAATCCTTTCTCCTTCACCAATCATTTACTCGAACAGGATGCTTTTATGCTAACTTCTTCCATTAATTTTGAAAATTGGTTAAGAAATGTTTTTTATTGCTGAAATTTCATAAATACAAATATCCGAACTAACCTGGAAAACCCACTCCATGTTTACACTGCAAATTGCTTCATTCTTTCGTTGCTCGTTGCATTAAATTATTAGAACTGGTACTTGCGTAAGACGAAGTGACACTCTGGAAACTGCACATAATCGGCTAAACAAATTTAGCAGATTTGTATGTTTACAGAAGTATCAATCTAGATTTGCTAGTATTTTTCAAAACATCATTGAGAAGGCAATGAATTTTTTCTAAAATCAACATGGGAATGGATTGCTTTTTTGTAGAATTGATGCCAAAAAGCATCAGATTTTCTCTCTTTTCATTTGAATGGATGTCATTCCTTTTTAGAAAGAGAGGAATAAACAAGATTTACTCATAAACCATTCTCTTTTTTTCTTTTGCAAGGTAGTTTAGTTCCGTTGCCTTTTAAGGCTGTGTCATATTTCCTTTCCTTGTCGTCGTCGGCACTCCCTTCTATATATCTTCCGACATTTGGCTAACAAAGAAATTTGTAAACAAGCAATTGATGTTGTTGGGAGACGGACGGATCTGTCGTATCCACCAATCAGAGAGTAACAATTTTCCCTTCCTTCAACCCTGACCGACATAACACAACAAACAAAGCTTGACGAACATGTTTTTGAAATGTCTTTTTCCCTTTGATTGAGTGTGAGTGTACAATTTTTGCTTAAGAAGGGAGATAGATGCTCTCTCTCTGCAACGCTCATCCTGTTTGAATATGCATTATTGTTCGTTTCGTATTAATTGCTGTTGCTTATTCAGTAAAACTGTAATCTGAGGGTACAAATAGAGATGTCACATCTGTACAACAATTCATTACTTCGCCAGTCCTACAGTATGTTATCAAAACTTAATTACGGGGAGGCAATTCTCAACTATCTCAAAATTATTACCTTTCGAAATTTTAAATTTTTGAAAAAGACAAACCTTTTTTTATTTATGAAGATGTGCTAAAGTTTTCACGCATCGTTTTTTTTTTTTTTTCAAAGTATGCCAATTCAAACACTGATAACAACACTGTCCGCTATTTTAAATCGGAAGCAAAGGTTTGCTGCATGCATAATAGCGATTTCAACGATTTCAACAGAAGATGTTGCTGCGTTAAAGATAGAAAAAGTTGCGACTTCTTCATTGTGACAGGAAAAATTGAGTGTCATCATAGTGCACCACTGCGAACTCGATAATTATAATTATCAGTTTCTACAAAGCAGATTGTTAAGCGTTAACTGAAGAATATGTGCTTTCTTCACTGACATTCCTATTAATATTAACGAAAAAAAGAAAGAAAAAGCAAAAAATAAATAAATATTAAAAAAAAAGAAAAGCGTATTGTGCTCTAACAATAAACTTCAATACTGCAGCAACATGCAATACAGTGATAAAAGTATAAATTGTAAATCTAATTAATCTCCTAAAATACAACAATGAGGGAATAATCTTGCACATAATAGCTCGAATAAAGTTGTCGTTTCGTTTGTAAATAGAAATGAGTGCCATGAAGACAATGACGAAAGTGATAATACAAACAATATTGGCGTACGTCTTTCTTGTTAACAAGTTGTCAAGCAAAGAAGCTTTCTAACAACACGTATACTGTTATAAAAGCCATGAATAGCTTTTGTTGATATACGCCAAAAAGCTCTGAAGAGCAGGAAATATGCCATAATTTTTGCGGCATAGAAAATTTCTAGAAATATAATTTCACTATAAGTACCGTCCACTTGATCTAATCAAAGCAGACGTTCCTCTCTTTAGGTCAGCAAATGACCATCACATTAATTTTTGCTGAACTCTAACCTTCACAATTCATTTTATTTCATTTTATATGAGCAAGGCTGTCGGATAAATTCTTTTTAAATTCAAATTTGGCCGTAACCGCTTTTTCGTGCATTACCCGGCTGACAGTATCAGTAGATGTGGTGAGAATAATGGAACATATTCCGTTGTGAGCTGTGACTTCCCCGATTTCTACCATTTATATGGAAATGCGAAGTGTTCAGTTCGAGAAATGGAAACTGATATTAGCGGTATGTAGTATGAATGTAATTGATTCTATCATAAATGGAGCATAATTTTTGACACCTGCATAACCTGATTAGAAATTCGGATACTGTAGGAATTTTTATATTAATCTTTAATTTTCTCTCCATTTTCTACCTTTCATATATATCCTTTCTGAATTATTATGATACAACAAAAAGATGGTAGCAGCAAATGGATTAACCTCATGTTCTTCATAGAAATAGTTGTCTTACGGTAGAGCTAATAAGTTTTATTATGAAGTTTTCTCAAATATTGTCGAACTTTTGAAAAAAATTTATGAATTATCGAAATTTCCAGGATGAAATATTGATTGCAATATGCGAGGGGTATTGATTGCGATTCATCATGGATATGAGTAATCATGATGAGGAGGACTTGGGTGGTGCATTCAAACAAGGATTTTTGTGTCCGTTTTGTTTGCAAGATTTGGGTGACTTAACCACTTTACATTCTCATGTTAAAAATTATCATCCGAAATCAGTATCCGCTGGTCACTCTTTCGATCATATTAAAGGTATGCTTACATGAATTCAGTGATTGTAACTTTCCAAAGTTGTTAGATTTACTTGATATTTTTTTGATATAACAAATTAAGAGAAATATGTATATACCTGTGGGGAAAGATTGGAAAGACGTGTGAAAGATGAAACGAGGTATCTTCGATATCTTTCAGGTATCTTCGATAAAGCAAAACAAAAGTTTTCACATATAGATGCGTCCTTTTTAAGTTTTGATGCGAACTCAAATAATGGTGAATCAGCGACAGTTTCGGGAAGTGTTGGCAACGTAGCTTATGATCGCGTCGAGAAACTTTCTCATGCACCGCATACATACACTGTTTTGCAAGATTTTGGTAATCTGATTAATAATTATGTATTTTATGTTTAGCTTTGTGGGTGTGGAAATGGAGTTCAGGATTATATCAATTAAGGATGATCTATAAGCTATTAGAGGGCACATCAATATATTTTTTCATGTCCTAACTAGCACTAAGGATTTAAAAATTTTGTTAAATATAATGACATTTTCATTTTTTCTTTTGCAGGAATTACAAGGAGTCATACGGATTTTTACCTGAAGTGTCGGTCCCCTTGTGTAAATGACGCTGCTGTGAAAACGAATGGTTTGATTATCAGGCTTGATAAGTTGATTAATCGATCCCCTTCTGATTCAAGTAAGCGCAAAGGTTGGCACATACGTGTTAGAATTTAGTATATCTCCTCACTTACTCAACAGCTTTTAAAAGTAACGCTGTCTGTTTTAGCAAATGAAAGCTATCTGGTGTAGCAAATATAGCAAGTTTATATCTTTCAATCGCAATAGCATTCTTATCATTAAAAGAGAAATTGTTTGTAGCTTTTGAACGTGAAACAGTACCGTGGGTAACCGACAGTGATGTTCTGAGATGCCGAACATGTTCCATGAAATTTTCATTGACAAAGCGTCGGCACCATTGCCGACTGTGTGGCGAAATTATATGTCATGCATGCTCAAAGTTTCTTTCTTTCGTCGATGCTCGTACGTCTTTCGAACTTCCACTACTGCAGACGTCATTTGTTTCATGAAACTGTAATCCCGGTATATGTGAAATCGTTATTATAGGTTTTGTTGCTGATAGTTATGGCTTTTTAATCCGTTCCGAATGTTTAGTCAAATTTGGAAAACACCAACTAGTATCACATATATTAATATTACCTTCTTTGGTTACATCTGCTTAGAATTTTAGAAATGCTATTTCTCTGGACACATTTTAATTATATTTTTTGCTATATTTTCAGGCAAATTGACAAATCCAGCATTTGCGGCACGGTTGCTTGAAGATATAAATAGCGCAGAGACGAATATTCCGGATGAACCATTAAATCGCTTGTCACGTTCAATGTCCGTTACTGATGCTATTAAGCAAGTCGTATCTAGTGAATCATTGCAATCAGTGCGATTGAAAGGCGAAAAATTATTCTTCTCAACGTTGTCATTGGTGAAACGGGACGGCACTGAAGTCAGTTTAGCTTCAGTGCTTCAGCAGGTTTTGCATTTTAAATCGTGATGAATTTTATTGTCACTTGTCTCTTATATCAAATAATTTTTGTGATCAGTGTCGTCGAATTTACTGGCTTACTCTGTTTTTTTAGGATGAAAATGAGCATCTGAGAATTTGTGCAGAATGTAAGATTTTGCTGGATACTCGTAATGAAAAAATGGAGATGCTCACCTCGCCACCAATGCTTGTGGTATTGTATGAGCGTCTTCGTTCTCTTTTTCGTGATGCTCAAAAGTTAGCTTCTTCCTATGCACGTATTTCAGAGTCATTATGGTAGGTGCATGATAATTTTTTGCTTGTGTTTGCATGTCATTAGTTTTGAAATATTTTACTGCTCCTGTTTTCTATTAAATAAGTAATTTGGAGCTTTTTGTAAAATGATTCTCAAAATCATTATTTAATGAAATTTTCAATTCTGTCAAGATTGCAGCCGAGGAGAGACCATGTATACATTAGATTCTGCTATTCAACTGAGAAATCGACTGATACAACTGCATAAAGAAATTGATTCTGTAAGGTTAGCAGAACGCATTTGTGAATTTAACCAATCAGATTTCATTTTAAAATCATTAACTGAAAAAGCGTGATGCTTCAATTTAGTTCGCGTGTTGAAACACATTATGTCACTGAAGGAAATGCCTCTGAACATGGTACATCGCGGGAACAAGTCATTCGAAAAAACATCCGTGATTTTTCTCTGCAAATATTGCAGGTTCAATTTCATTTTTACTGATCTAAGGGAACTACCTAGAATTCCCATGTTAATTTTTCACTTTAAATAATTATTTCATTTTGCGCAATTAGATTAAGCAGTGTGGTATGGTCGTCTCATTAAATATTAATTTCTTTTTATAAAATTACTGTTTAGCAATTAGTGACACAAATGAATCTTCATCCAAGTGAAGATCTCTATAATGAATTGCAAGAAAAAAGGCGTGCCGATATCAGACATCGAGTAGATATGGAAAGAAAGAGAAATGCGTTCATCTTAAAGGTTTACAATGCTTTTATTGAATTTTCTTATATCTCTGCCGTAAAACTTTCCTTAGTTATTTTATTGCAGGTCTTAGAGTTTGTTATAAGGTTCTCCCTCATGCTTTTTAGCCATCAACTTCAAATTCCGGATTTGGCTCACATTTAAACAAAACAGAAATGGTTTCGCAAAATTCTAAGAGTCGCTTGAAGGAATCTGTTTCCTTTTCTGGTATTGTTAATGGTTGCGGAGATTGTGGCTGGACCCCATCTAGAATGTGTCTTCGCACTAACCCATTTATTGAAGAGGAAGATAAGGCTGATCCATTGCAGGAGCAAATCATGATTATCAAGGGGTTAGTTTCATATGAGTGTAAGAGTTCGTGTGGTATCAGTTTCGTCATATTTATTCTTAGAATTTATTCTTAGGAAGAAGAGATTTATATTTTTGCATTTCCTGTTTGAAATGGAATAGCAGTATATATTAGTTTTTAGGTACTTGAAACAAGCTGTGGAGGATAACCGGTTGGAAGAAGTTGAAATATTGGAACGAAACTTATGCGATCTTGAAGGTGAAATTGAGAAGCTGAACAAAGATACTTCTTCAGTGGAGTAACATCTCCTTTTCTTTTGCTGTTATTATAGCTTGTTAATACCATCATGTTAGTATCACATCAAGCCTTTCTTCATCTGACATTTGTTTTTTTGATATTTGTGTTTGCTTTCAAATTTTCAGTTCAGCCTTTTAACTGATTTAACTTGATAATATTTGTATTTTTAGACTGTATTGGTAAATCCAAGGAACAATCCATTTTTTCATTCGCTATTTCAGTGCATTATTTTTAAATTATTTTCTTGTTCCATTCAGGTATATCGCCTAATTGTTATATATTTACGTGACTGTATTTAATCGATTGCTTTAGCTACATATGATTTTCAAAGCTGACGTTGGCCATATAGGAATTGTAAGTTATATTGGGTTGTTTTATGGGACGAAAGAGATGTCAGATTAGAAATTTTTCATAAAATTTGGCTTTAAAAAAGAGAATTGACCAAAAAGAGTTTCTCTTATCACTTTCTTCTGTGTCTTTGATGAAGGGAGTTTTCTTATGAAATGAATGTTAAACTTATATGTGTGTGCTTCTTTTTACGCTTAACTGCTTGAAATATAATCTGCTCATTTCATAAAATTGAGGCAAGTAGCATTAGTTGCATTTCTTGCTTGAGTCGAGATTTATTCAATTTATTCCATGGATCAAGTTACCAAGCATAAGATGAGCCAGATTTTAGAATTCTGAGATTCGTTCAATGTATTAGAGCGGAAGAGCAACATCGAGAAACTGTGCGTTTTACACCTATGGTATAAAATTTACAAACCAGGAACAGAATTGCCGGGGATGAAATTTTGTTGTGAATTATTGGAAGAGATGGAAAAAATTTGTCGGAATTGTTCCATTTGGCTCCGTAATAGGGACAATTCGGCCCGAAGAAGATGGTTTTCTTGTAGAAGTTGGTCACATCGTAATTGTGTTGATTCTTCTTTTTGGCGTCTCAGTTCTCGGGATTTTCTGGCTGATTCATTGTTCTTCATCCTACGTTCACGATATGCCTAAAATTCTTGAACGAAATAAAAATGGAGTTCTCGTTAATTCTAGTTTTAATTTCATGCGTCGATATCTTACAATTCTGCTATCACATACTTGCTTTTGGTACTTGCTTGCCAAAAGCCAGTAAGGAAAAGCATTGAAGCAGTTTTTCATAAGATATACTTACTTTATCTTTCATGTTTTCAGGAACGGGGATAGGTTTCTTTTTGCTTGGTGCTGGAGATGATGATAAAGATGAGGTCGAGGGCGTGTTGTTGCTGCTAAACGACAACGATGAGAAATGTTGTGCAAAGGAGACGAAATTGCATGGGTGAAACTGATGTATTATCTGTAAAGCAATAAAATCTGAAGTAATAGATTTGATAAAAAGGTTGATCAGTGAATAAGTTTTTTTGAATTATGAAGTTATACTTATCGAAAAGGTCGTTACGAATAACCTGTTGGTCGTTTTGCGTGGTAGTTGCCATCGATAACATTGGACATGCACACGATTGATGCGAATAATTGGATGTGGCGTCGTATGGACCTACTGGATCAAAACCGGGCCAACACATCGACATAGTTCGCAATTGATTCTGATAATAATTAGGACCTTCTCTTGTTTCTGCGTTCATAACAGACTGATATTTTTTTCCTGTCTCATAATTTCAGGAGTATTTATGGTAACGGATTTACAGCAAACTAAGTGTCCTTAGTTTTGTTATTATTTCGATAATAAATATTCGTATAAGAAGAACAGATTTCAGATATTGTACTGCGTAATTCCATATTTTGGACATTTGGGATCATCATTACTTTAAACAAAGAAACAAATACATTGAATGCCTGAGTAAATATGCTTTAGAACTTCTGTTTGTAATGCAAATTATAAAAGCTGGATTTTTTTTTTTTTGAATAATTCATGACAATATTGCGGTATACAGAAAATCATTCATTTGTGAAGTATGAACTTAATAGAATCGAGTGTTTTTTAATAGATAGAAAAAGTAGGAAGACAAATGAACTCTTAAAACTTCAGAGGAATAGGCATCAAAAAGAAATCTCTGCAAAAAAGTGAAGTACAATACATTTAAAGTTTCTTTTACAAAGGAAAAACTTATTGTGCGGCTACAATGAAAAATTCTTCGCAGTTTCCTTCAATTGCAGAAAAAAGGTTCTTCAATTTTTTTAATCTGGAAAGAAATCCTGGCAGGTTTTAAACAATCAACTTCTTTTCCAAAATTACTTTCCTACAAGCTATAAAAATCTATTTTCACAGTCTGTAAGAACAGTAAAAGAAATAAAATCTATTACAAAAATTTCGTATTATGGGTGTTTAAAAAGCTACTTGCAATCTATAAAAGATTGGAATTGGAAAACTTTGCAGAGCTAAGAGCAAAAAAAAATGGAAAGATGAGTGGTGTGGTCATATATCATTGCGGAAATGGGCGACGTAATGACAACTGTAGAGGTCCACAGTGCTAAAGCCTATATTTGTTTTCCTAAAATGAGTTGAAAAACCAGCAGAATAGTGAAATTAGAGACGTCGAAGGTAGGTTAATTAAGAACAGGATAGAAAGTGGACCAATCTATATGGTATTACCTAAGCAGATGCGCTTTTGCGCAATCAATGTTCGGCGGTATAACAGATTTATGGAAATGAGTCGAGGTGGTGCTGCGGTGTTTTCTAAGCTTAAGGATAGTGACGCATTCTGATCTTATGTGCTTTTTGAAAAACCGCAGTCATAGTTGCATCATCCGAATCCCTCCCTAAACATTTACCTGCCTCTTATCCATGTGATTTTCAAGTACCGTTTGATTTTGTTGAACAAATGTTCAGTTTTTCTTTTTTTTTTGGAAAATAGTTATTTCTCCTATACCAGATGTTTCGTGTCAAAAATTCATTTCAAAACTTACGAGTTTCAGCAGTAACTTTGAATAGTTATCATGATAGATTAAAATAGAAGAATTCCATCAGAGTCCGCTGGTAAGCTATACGGAATATACGGTTTTGGTATGTGCTTGATAATTTTTTTGATCCATGAAATGCTCTTGAGCTTTTGCAGCATTTCCTATGTTAGCACTTTCGAAATTATGCCATCTTCTTTTTTTGTCATCATTTATTCTGCACGTTATTATTTTTTTTTTTTTTTAAACTGAAATACAGATTTATTGATTCATAAACCAATATCTCGTTATAGCAACTTTGGAACAAGTATACATTCTAAAAATTCCAAACGCTTCTCAATGCTCTAATGGGATTTGGCAGAAAAAATCGTCAGTTTGAAAATGTAGGTGTGATAGAATCGATGTTTTTTTAAAGGCCTGTCTGGTTGTAATTTTCTAGTTGCTATTAATATATTAGCCGAATCTGTGAAAATGAAATTGCAACCCAAGCTGATTATTTCAAGTTCGTCAATCTTCATGCATTAGATTTTATATAGTCCGAAAATGTATGTATATTATCGTAATAAACAACAAAAAATTATCAAAATCTGAAATTCAGTAGTTTACAAAAAATTGCATTTCTAAGCTCAAGGGACGGCTTAATGTAAATATTTTAATACTAAGATTGATGACTGAACATATGTTTAAAAAAAGGCTGAGAATGATTGTCTAAATAAAGAGAAATGGTAAATAGTTGTTATTCATAATAAACTGCGAAATGACACTGTTAAGTCTGTATAAATCATGCTCCAAAATTAGAATAACAAGAATAAGTGATATAAAAGTTTGCTGGGAGAAAATATTATTTTCGTTATGTGCTGTTCTTGCTTTCAAAACACAATTAAGAGAATGATTTGCAAACGAAATTTCTGCATATTATGTCTATTTGAAGTGATTATCAATGTAAATTATCTCTGTTCATTTACTTTAGCGCTTCGGTTAGATTTTGCAAATGAACATACTTTATGGAAGAGTAATTTCATACGTTTGAAATGATTCGATATATACAGCACTATAAGCAAATGCAATATGCTTCTCATTTAATAAATTAATTGGCTGATTCTAATACTTCGGAAAATCAGCATTTTTTTAAAAAGATTCCCACATTATCACTAATATATTATGTTGTGGTAATGTACAATGCTGTTCGGTGAGATGGATTTTAAATTTTTATAGCTCCTTACATATTGCAAATTATTAAGTTATAAATTTCCTAAAAATTTTTAATCGATTTCAGTATTTGCTCAACTAAAAACGCTATTCTTTTTTCGAAAGTGTACAGCAAATTTTAAAATAGCGAAGCAGCAAAACAATTTATCGAACAGAAACAATTTCAACAAATAGTGTTTTTTAGCTACTAAAATCCTTTTTCATGACTCTAAAAACATTTAAAACATGCAGCAATGACCGTTTTCGATGTCACAAACATTATTTAAATTAATTTGCCTATTCTTCCAATCAATTTATATGTAGTTCTAAAATCTCTTGGAAAGTTCTAAAATTTCTAAAATTAAAATTCTAAAATCTCTTCTCCTGGAAAAGAGATTTTAGAACTACTTTTGTAAACTACTCAAAGCTTGAGAGAAATAGAAGCAGTCATTTGATACATAAGAATTGAGATATAATTTCAGAATCATTCCTTTGTAATCAGGCTAATATATTTATCCAAAATAATCAAATTATTTTCATGAATATAAATCGGAAATAAATGTGGTATGTGCATGAAGTACCAGGATTTGTCGTGAAATTAGCAGGTGTCTTCCTGGTTACCTAGCAACCAAAATTACATGAATTGAGACATCATTATCAATCAGAAATACACAAATTTAGATTAAACGAAATTAGATTTTTTATTATTTTAGGCAAAAATTAAAAAGAATTTTAGCAGCCAAAAAGTAAATTCTAAGCGAATTTAAAATTTTCAGGCTTTTTTATTTTTCTATTTTAGGTAATATCGATCATTTTGAAATATGCCAGAGCGAGGTATTTATTTTGCAAACGGTCCACTTACTGGAGTTGAATTCAAGTATGCATATATTCACCAGATTTTGAAATTATATTAGAATTCTTGTTATTTGTACCTGACTGATACATAATCAGCACTGCACTGCATTGATAACTGATTTATCAAGTTCACGATTCAGATTAATCCTTGAATACAGCGAGCCAATAGTGGACCTATTGCAATCAATCGATGATTTTACCGAAAATACCAAGGAACAAGTTGCTCCCGCACTATCTGCACCTCTGATAGAAGAGTGTACTTTCAGATGGCAACAGAAACTTCATTTTGAAATGAATAAATTTAATACTGTAAGTAGGCGATAACCAGTTAACTGATTGACTTTATCTGTTGCCCATTTACTAGTTCTCATTTACAACCTGAGCGAATTTTTTATGCTTTATTCATTTGTAAACTGAAAAAACCTTCCAGGTGTCAAAGTCGCAAATCGAAAGTTCTCCTACAGAAGGCACCGTAAGTCAGGTTGAGGCAGCAATGAGAATTGAAAAAAGAGGTAACCATAATTTAAAATTTTCCATCAATATGATTATATATGTTCGTGAGTAGCAATTTACATCTCCGCAGATTTGTTTTTGAATTGCAGGCAGCAGGGTGTTTACTCTTATTGATGGCGAAGAACCTACAGGGATTGGAAAGGTTAAACTTAAATCTTTAAGAAGTCCAAAACGATAAAAAAAAGCACTGAAATATAAGACGATTCAAAGGAAACCATGGAATAAATTGCAGGCAGTTATGAAGTTGAATACTCCAACAGGAGAAAATAATTTAGCAGGAGGAATTGCTACTTCCAGAGACAGACGAGTAGAACCGGCAATGTAAGACGAATATCATTATTTTGCTTGCATTTTAGTTTCACTGTTATAACCTGATAACTCATTTTTTTCTCACTTCAAAAGATTGTATTTTAGGATGTCACATCGAAAACTAGTGATTGATTTACCACATAAGGAACATCAAATGAAAACAAGAAGCGTACAGCGTAACCAACAGATAATGTACATTATGGCCTATTTGGGACCAGTCCAGGATAACATGTTTGCTTGCACTTTTGCTCATTTCAATTTAGTTTTTAGATCTATTCATAATCTGATTAAAAAACAAACGCCAGTAGGGATATGTCAATAGAAATGATGATATCTCAACCAGCTAACATATAATAATGAACTTTTGATTTGGTAGGCAAGTATATGATGAAAGTGACCAGTATGTTTTATGCAAAATGACAGCAATTAATGGCACAAACATTATCATAGAACCAGATCTATTCTCCATAAGTAATACTATTGAAAGTCGTTATGGTATTTATAAAGCGCGCCTATCCATTGTCAGCAATGAAAAATTTGATCGTGTTGATGATAGTACAGATCAGGTTTTTTATTCTTCATATTAGAATTTTTAAATTGCTTACGTCTTTATGATATATGTACACACGCACACACGTACCACGTACGGACTTCTATCAAAAGATTGCATTTTTTCAGTCATGGTTTGAAAAAGAAGAAAGCAGCGCAATGAGCGACTTCCTATCCGAAAAAGTTACAAAATTCGTTTATCTTATCGATATTGGTAAGAAAGAATATTGAAATTCAAATACGTTCAGTAAAAATTCTCGATGTAATCGTAATCAGTCATTTCTTTCAGTAAACTTGTTTTTACTAAAACGAATGTTTCTTGTAAACTTTGAACAGAAAATGTTGCAGAACGAGCAGTGAACTTTCCCAGTGATGGTTTATGCATTGAATATAAAATTGACCTGCCCTTGCAATGTGCATTGATTGATTTATCTCCAGTGCATAGATGGTCAACAGCTGTTATTTCAAGTCCACAAGAAGGGGTATTTTTCATAATCCCAATGCATTCCAAGTTTTTGTAATACGAAAAAAGCCGCTTAATTTCAGGGCGATGTAGCCGTATTTTCGCAACCAGTTTGTGTCACATTAATTATCAAAGAAGAAGAGCAATTTCTCGAGAACTTCTACTGGCCTAGAATGATTTTCCGACTTTGTAGAGAAGACTATTGGGAACGCTGCTTTGTAAATGGCTTTGGGCAACTAACGTTGCCTTCTCGACCCGGAAGGTTACCTTTTATTTCGCCACCTTTTATCAGTACTATATGGTGATTCATGTAACTCAGCTCTGAAAACATGACAAAGAATCCAAAACTAATTGCTCTTTGATTTCCAGTTTTTGGATGAATTTTCTAGTTACTGTTTCAGACATCTATTTGACGTCAAATGTTGGCGATATGAGCGACATGACAGGAAAAGCATGCTGTTCGAAAATTTCATCTCTGAAATGGTTGCAGAACTGACTTTCATGAGTGAATCTACAATCTGCCAAGCAGTAAGATTATCATTTGCTATCACTTAACTGGAGCTAAACAAGTGTAAATAATAGCCGAACAAATCCATCCAATATAAAAAGCCAAAAAACCACCTACATCACTAAAAATCAAAATTTTTCAGGGTCCAATAGCATCTAGCATAGGTCTTGATAAAGTAAGTGCTGGAACTCTTAAAATTAATGTACAATGTATCATACAAAGTCGAGAATTTATATCCAATGAATTCTTTTACAAAATGAAATATGGCACGTTGATGCGACATAACGGGTAAGTACTTTGTCTGGTTAATATTAAGTCATGTAATTGATAATTGATTAAGCATTTAATTTTCCCGATAAAAGATACATCCTGCTAGATGGTAGGAGAGCAAAAAAATTATTTCAGAATGCAATCACGGATTCACTGGAATATCCTTAAAGTACTATCTAAATTTGAGGAAGCGAGAAGAAATCTTCTCAAGATCCGGAATCAGCCCATACCCACTGTTAATAATAAAATTTCTTAGCCTATTCTTATTCGGACAATAAAATCTGGACTCGAAAATAAATAAATGTTCCTAATTTTAAAGTACACTCAAATACCACACTTCAGATGAGAAAATAATGTTTAATATGAGATAATTTGGTCAGTAAAAATACCAAAGACCACAATTTATGCTAAGAAATTTATAAAAACAATCAGTTCAAGCGAAAGGCGACTGATAAATTATAACCGTATATTTGGCTAGAAAATTGTCTCAGTGCTATTTCACAAATTTAATGGCTTTCCCGAATATATCTTACTCTGAAAAACAATTGCAACAAGAATGTATGATGGGAGCAGATCCATTTCTGAAAATACGCCCTTGTCAGTTACATTTTTTACTTACAATAATCATTTCTCCTCATATCCAAAGAGCTATTGCTGACGCATGTCGATCTTTCTGCAGAAATATTGAAAAGTTTCCTGATTATTAAGCAAACACATTATCTGCTTTAAGTTTAATGGTTCAGAATATCTAGAATCCCAGGATCCTACGGACTTTCAAAGTTTCCAACTTGCACTCCACTACACTACAACTATCGTCGGAACATTTCCACAAGAAACCCACCCCATAATCTAACCACGTGCAGCTTTTCCTAGCTTGAAATCTGGATTTTTCAATCTCTGAATAGGTGATCATTTAAAAACCACAATTCATTCCCGAATACGCGAAACAAGCGCTTACCCTATCCAAATTACAGTTTCTCAGAGCTAATACCGCCAAATGTCCGGCACAAATCCATGTACGGAAATTCTGAAGAATTCACTAAACTCGCAGAACTTACCTAAATATCGGAAGCACCTCTGTAGCTTTCTTATCTCATCATAATTTAATTATCCACAAACTACTCAGTCCGAATAACCAGGATATTCAACTAACAGTTTACTTCACTGATATCCATAAAGTAACGTACTTCAAACTGTAATCTGAAATCCTTGTGGCTTAGCAAGTTACAGAAATACTTCTCATCGTGCTCTGAAAATATTAAACTAAATAAATAAAGCTGCGAAAGTTACTGTAGTAATAATGAATTTATATTTCATAAACAATGAAACTGGGCGAATGAAAAGGGCACACTGAAACCGTACATGAAATTCCGATGAGACAAAAAGAAACTGAAGAGAACAGAAAGCGTACACATGAATTTTTTTTTTTTTTCATAGAAATAAACAGCGATAATGAAATGTACAAAGCAACAATTACATTGAAAGTATAAAATTATCTCGCATTCACTGATTAAATGTTCCATAGCAACTAAAAAAACAAAACTTGAATGTCAAAAGTTTAAAGTAATCATGGGTATTTTCAGCAGCTGCATGAAATTTCAAAATCAACATCCTTCAGGATGAAAAAATTAAAATACTGTTTGATAAGTATAGAACTACAACAGCAAGATAATTTCTTATTCTTGAAATAGCATTAAACGACTTGCCGATCCAAACCATGAGCACATCTATAACATTTCGAAACAAATGGATATATTATTTAGTCACAATTAATTAGTTTTATGGCCTGAAACAAGACATAATGACCCAACTTGAAAAATGAAATGGTTTTTAAAGTAGTAAGGTCGAAGAGAGATTTAGAAAATGATTTGAAACGAAAGCAAAGTACAAAATGAAGTACAAGATTTTTTGTTCTGTTCATGCACGAGTTTACAAAATCACAGTGGACAGCACTTCAAAAATAAAACAAAGCTTTCATTTGACACTGTCATAAATGACAAATGGCTTTAGTGCATATTATATATTATATATTTGTAAAATAATATATTATATATTTGTAAAATATTTGATAAATAATCAAAAAAGCCAGTCGAATGTCCCAAATTAATCAGCTTTAGCTTTGCTTCGTGTCCATTTGATAAGATTTTCAGGTGATCGGAATAGAAAGATCAATTTGCCATATATATCCTTAAAAGCATTATTGAGGCAACTGCAATGGAGATTATATAACGGCCAGAAATTTTGTTAAGTGATATTAACCATAATCAAAATAATCAGTACCTGCTCCAAAACGAAATCTTTAGCCTCGCGAACCAAATATATATCAAGACAAATTTTAAGTAAATGATCCGCATCCGGAATTTCAGAAATTATGACTCCCAAACCAGCATTCATCACTAAACCACGTATAATACGCCCCACTAACATGACTACAGCGAGGTACATAGCGATAATACTGAAAAATTAAAACTAAAACTGATTTAATAAGATATTAGCTGGTAATACGAGAAATGTTAATCAATCAGTTCAACGGACCAAAACAAGCCAAACATGCCTTGGTCCGGCCAATAAAAACAGTTTACATTTCACGTCAGCTTGTATTTCAATACTTCCATTTTCAGTTCGCTACGTATTTGATGTGATCCGTCCTCTGATACTAACATTCCGCTTTGAAAAAAGATTTAAAAGTAACTGTTTTAACTGGTGTTGAAAATCTCTTGCCAAAAAAAAAATTCAAATTGCATACCCTCCTTGGACATATTTGCTGACAAATGATGGGAAAACACGGTCTACGAATACAACCATCTCTAGATACTTTTCTGGACGAATTTCATATTTGATATCTTCGAGTGGCAGTGTAAGCGCAGCAGTATCATTGTTCTGAATCAGTGTTGCGCTCCATATCTTCTTTTCCTGAAATAAACACCTGCTCTTCAACATTTTCCAAACTCTCCTGCTGTCTCTTAATCTGCAAGTTATTCGATTATACTGATGACTTTTGAAACTTCAAAGAATGATTTTAGTAGTTGAAACACTCACCATAGTGTCGGCTGATCTTAGTTTCATAGATATATTGGAAAATGCTTGCCAAAACTTCAAATTTGCCCCACTAATCACACGAAGTAAAGAGTAAGCCGGCTTCACATTTCCTTCATTGGGCATAATTACATATGGTGTCCATGCATTTTTCAACAATACCTACAGATTAGTATAAAAGCATGATCAGTTATGAATTTTAAAAAATACGAAGCATTTCTGTTTTTCAATTGCATGAAAACCGGTAAAAACTTACACTATTATTGTATTGACCATTTACAATTTCAGCCAATTCGTTTCGTCTAGTGGAATTTACTGGTAGTGGGATGGTAAGTGTATAGGAATGCTGTGTGGAATGATGTGCATGTTGAGTGTTAGGACGTTCACAGGTAATCCTTGAAAAAGCATTGCTTTGTGACAGAAATGTGTTAAATGATTAATCTGCTTCGAGATGAAAATATTATGGAAGAGATATGAAAGCTCGTACGAGTGAATGCAAATATTTTGCAAAAAAATCTACTTAGAATTCCAATCCCAAAAGTGGATCAAAGAAAAACTCGAATTAATTTCAAAATCTTATTATATGTATAGAAAATCTTACGTATTTCCATTCTAAACATCAAACTTATTTAAGTTCATTTAAATTAAATGAATAAATCTACAATTCGAGACTAAAGAGTTTCTAGAAAAAAGGAAAGTTAATAGGCGATTACCTGATAACAGCATTCAGTCTTTTTGTTCCTTTTTTGAGCTCATATTTCATAGCAGCCAATGCATCGCTTGAAATCAGCCATGGTACGTCTGATTCAGGACGAAAAAGCACTTTCTAAAATCATGGAAGGACTTTTTTGCTTGAAGCGAATTCAAAAAGCCAAAAAAGTCACAAAAAATATAATGCTCAACTTTGCTTACTTTCAAATTCGAAATAAAAGGCCTAAAAAGTGCAGCTTTATTTGGATCTCATTTAGGAAGGACAGTTTAAAGCATCTTTGATCAGTACATCACATGATTCCATCAAAACAAGAACGAATTTAGTTTTTTCCCAGTATTTATTATTCACAAGATATTTTCAAACTGTGATTGCCTAACAAAAAAGTTTTATGAAAATTTATTAAGGAGACTCAGAAAATCATTACTAGAATGTAGTTAATGAAATTACAGCGATCTCCGTAAAACGACACCTTTTTTTACGCATAATATTATGAACAGCCTGAATTCAATTCACTGCCCTGTTATTTATGATATATTCTTGTGCATATCAGTTGCAACCGTGTCAAAGAAAGTAACGTCAAAGAACAGGATTATGTAACGTTGAAGCTAAGAATGAATTCAAAATGGTGTATTTCTAAAGCCACAAAATTACAACTCTGCCACATTCTCAGGTAATGTGGTAAAAAAAAACTATACATCTCAAGATTCAAATTTCATGAAATTTTTTAATATTAGATTTAATGAAAGAGAGATCGAAAATTTTAAAAAATTTAGCTGTAATCTTAACACAGTGCTTGTAAGATACCTCGCCCAATAAATGATCTTTTCAAGCAATGATAAATACTGCTTGTAAAACCAATAATATTTTAATACACTGTTGCAGGGTATGTTATGATGGCATAGCAAAATGCATTAAAGGTATGTACAAATTTATCGTGTTTTTATTGATCTTTTCATGAGGGAGTCAGTGAATTTTTTGATAATCACTATAGGAATAAAACGCTTTTACATTAATCCTTTCCAAGCAGATTTTCTCATTACTGCATAACAAAAACTGCCTAAGGATTTTAAGAGACTTTAAATGAGCATCATAGAGAGAACTAGTTCAAACATATTCGTCAGAAATGAGATAAAAATGTGCAAGTTAACATAAGTATTTGAAATAAGATCAATACAGCTCTTGACTGGATCTTGCCTCTGTTATCTCTTAGAGAGGAAAGTTATTACCATGCATTAGCATTTTCTTCGTATACATCCTGAATTTACGAGGGAAATGAAGAAACTATGTGACCAGAAACTCATGTCTTCCATCATGACAACATAGTCGTCTTTATTACTTGCTGAAAACAACTGAATCCACTTTTTGAATCCTATAAGCTATCAATTCAAGTCTTGTTTTTGCTGACTTATTTAGCAAACAATCATGTGGAGCACTTTTAGCCTAACAAATGCTATTTCCGACAAATATTAGAAGGTTTAGAATGTGTTAGATGAAGGTGCACATTAGAAGGAGCACAAACTTCAGAGTCTTAAAATAAAAATGGGATTCTGCGATCACTATCTTGCGGTCTTCCTTACTCGCTATGACCGATCACAAAAGCACAATACCTGGATTAAAAAGATGCAAAAGTTACGCTAAATACTGCACTTACTGCTTATAAATGGTATAACGTCGTAAAACTGATGCATTTGAAATAACAAATCTTCATGCTTTCATGCTTTCCTTAAATGGTTTCATAGATTTAAGAATTCAGCACATTCTTTACAATTCCATTATTACACAAAAAGTAATGCATATGTACCCATCAAACGTACTGGTACATAGAAATACAGCAGCACGTTGAAGAAATTATAATTCCAAGAAAGCATCATACATAAAAGGAAAGAAGTAAATTAAATATGCCTTACCATAATGCTCTCCCGATTGTATTCCCTAATAAATGAAACAGCATGACGAGCCCTTAATATCGACTCTGTATTGGAAGATGTGTAGTGCTCGGAGAAAGCATTTTCTAGTTTGAGATATTCAGCCTCAGTCAAGTATTCCAATTCAACACCCTGAGATTCGACCGTAAACATGGACTGGAATTAGAAATTTTTTAGCACCATAAAACCGGTAAAATTAAATAATTACTCCTAATTCATAAAGATAATACTCAATCTTAATTTCATAGTTCACCATATGTCAAATTCATTAACAAAAAATTTAGTAATTCCTAAAAACTGTTTATTCCTGCTAATTCTTTTCTAGAAAACATCTCTAGAATTAAATTTTCATCCTTCGATATGACAGTTTCGGGGATAACCTTCAACTTCAATGGTCAAAACTTACGGGATAACCTTCAACCCCAATGGTCAATATAACACTTCTCGGTGGCATTACAATGCCAATCCTATTGAGCAGCGAAAATGAAAGTAGAGGTAACCAAATGCAAAGGATAAGAACCAGTATTACTGGCACACCCATTAGATATTTGATTACAGCGCCTTTGGCCACACCTCTTGGAGCCGGAAAATTCTGAAAATTTGTTCAAATTCAACGAAGAAAATTGGAACCAACACAATTTATGAATATTTGGCAAATTAAAATGAACGTAGGTAAAATATGAAAAAAGCTATTATAACAAGAAAAAAATGTTAAATTAAATAAAACAAAAAGTAATATAAAGATTTATAAATATTGGTGCTAATGACTCGCCTTCTCAAAGGTCCTAGCACACTTCAGATTGTAAATAATTGTATAAAAGTTCTCCATGTTGAAAAAATCAAACAGCGGCATAGAAGTGTCAGTCCAAGTCCAATCAATAACCGTCCGTAATTCGAATAGGAATGGGATGGCCATAAATCTAGAAATAATATTTTACGATGATCAAATTAGCACCCAAGGATTTTATTTTCTGAAGCTTCTACTAAATCCGATTTGAGCATTTTATTGCTACAAAAAAACAATAACCTCTGAATGAAGAAGAACACCGAAGTTTATGAAGAACAGTACAACTTATAATTGGAGGTTTTGAGCAAGCAAACAGACAGGCGTTTCACCACCTAAGACTAAAAGACCAAATCACCTCCAGTAACCCAAAAAGTGATTGAACTGAAATATTCCAAAAGCTAGCACTGAGGAATTTTTTCGAGCAGCCAACACATTCATAACACCATCGACAAATGAGCTGCTTGATCAGTTTCACAATCAGTGTGATTATAAAATAACTTACAGTTTGAAGGATATCATATTCACAATGCCGTAAGCGTGTGTTATAAGATTGCCCGCACACAAAGTCGGATATCCATTACGGATTTGCCAGGCCGAAATTAGAAGATATATGCATTTAATGAAATACAGAAATTGTGCAGTTTCGTTCAGCCAAGAAGGTCTAAAAATTTTCAGTTAGAATTAAGATATTAATGGTTCAATACGAATTACAGCTTGAGATAAATCAGCATAAAGCTGGTATGACGTCAGTTAACAAATTTTGAAGTTAGAAAATTGAAAATGTTTAATCAGTTGACCTGTAAGTTATCTGCGGCAGGACGAAGAAAATCCAAACATGGAGGAAAACAACAATAATTAACTGATATAAAAATTTGCATTTTACAGCTTTTCGAAGATAGAATGCCCGGTCGATGATAATCATCACTGATATCACAATAAGCATTATTACAAACGTTACTGGGACGCGATTAGACTGAAAAATATGTTTATGTCAATTAAACAATTCAGATATATATATTTGAATTGTTTGCATGTCCTAAAAAAACAAAAATTCAAAAACATTCTCGAAAATTACGCTGATATCTCGTACGACGCTTCCAGTACCACCGTAATCAAATGAAGAAAAGCCAAAGGATACTACGAAGAAACACAATACATCCATCAAGAACATGAACGGATACAGGTCTTTTATGTATCGAACTGGTGGATTGAAAAGCAAATTGAAAAAATGCTTGAAGCGTTTCATATGTGATAAATCTGCAATTTCCAAACTAAAATGATACTAAAGGGTGCAATTAGAAGTGAAGCTTTATATACCTTTTCAATTCAGAGAGAAAAAGCAAATAATGGGAACAAACCTTTTGTACTTGGTGCAATGTCCAAATTAGCCTGAAATTTGTTTAAAATGTTTATTAGAATATAATAAGAAACTATTCTGTTCATTTCTCATTTATTTTTTTTTAATAAAACAGTAAAACTAATTCCTACGTTTTAAAAACAACAGACATACATTAGTCTGAGATATATTCGAAAAATTCGCATCAGCTGGATTGCTTATTTGTACGAGTGGATGAGATGCATTAAATATAACATCTGTTCCCTTCCATAAACCCAACCTTCGAAGAATATATCGATGGAAAAAAAGAGCTGAAAATAATGGAAATAATCTGTCGATTTAATCTTTTTTCTCAAAAAAATTTCTGAATTTAAAATGTACCAACAAGTAAAGCGATATCCCAAAAAGCATAGTAATCCGTCTTCCGAACACCCAAAATTCCGGGCAAGTAATCAACGGAATTAGCAGCTCTGATAATATTCGTTGTGTTATTAAATGAGAAAAAACCAAACTGTGCGATAAATTTAATCACTATTATCAATTCTGTATAAGTTATCATTACAATCTGAAAATTACAATTAAAAGCTTGTTTCGTCGAATTCCTCAGTTGTCTTTGAATTAAATACAAACAGAAGCTGTCGAGAGATCAAGACAATAAAAAATCAGATGAACCCTGAGAAGCAAAATCAAGAGAAAATTACCCAAAATATTTTTGTCGGACGAGGGTTTGTCAAGGAACCCCAGAAGAAAATAAGAAGAGGTAGCGGTAATGAGATGATGCCTGAACACCGGGCATGGTTGATTATAGCCAGAAGATAACAAATGACATCAGTATGCGCAGCACTGCAATATCCAACCGCACTTATAAAGCGCAAAAATACATTCCTCTGTTGCCAGTGATTCTCCACTTCATTTTCCAATCTTAAAATCGTACTTTCACAATGTAAAGCTAGTTGAAAGTTATGTATAATGTATATCTGTTAAGAGTCCTACTCTTTGTTGATAATATAAGAGAAAGTTTGCTGCACATTGCAATAAACATCAGCACGCAACGGAAAAAAAATGAGGCTCAACATCTCAACCATATCATGCTGAGCCAAATGATGGTCCACAGCACTGGATATGTGGTGGGCACACAACAAAAGCAAATTAAGTAAATTGCATGCTGTTCTAGCAGTACTTATCGCTTAAAATTTAAACTGACTAAAAATTCTGTGTATAAAAATCTCTATCTTTAAATACTGATTCAAGTGACAAAAAGACAAAAATTGGGAAAGACCGGATTTAAAAACAAGATTAAAATATTTTCAGAACAATTTCCGCAAGAAATCAAAATAACCGTTCAATATCTCTTTCGGTTTTAACACAACGCAAATTTTGCTGATTAAATTCCTGTCGAACGTCATGTATTGATCTGGAAGCATCCATCAATGGCTGAAATGACAAAAAATAGAATTCATAATTTCACAAAGACCAAAACTTTCACAAAAATCGATCAAAAGTAATAAGTTTATAAAAACTTTCTTCATATAACTCGCGCAGCCGAACGAGATTTTTGCTTTTTTCCTTCATCACAGAACTTTTAATAATAATAGATACTTAGTTTCGATTTAATGATGACACAACAACAGACAGCAGCATATTCATGCTACTGAAGGAGAAACTTTGGTATAAAGGATCTCCTGACTTGGAATCAATCCACAAAATAAATTAACCAATTCATATTGGTAAATTTTTTTTTTGTGAATTCATATTCATATTACCGTTAACTGATACTGACAATAGTAGCACCTGGTAATTGGATGTTCCAAAGCCGAAGCTTCAGAAGGTCACCTTTCCTCGTTCTATAAATCACTGAGTTCTAAAGGATCATTGTAACTATCATCTCTAACAAGTTACAGTTTCGATTTAATGATGACACAAGAATAAACAATGGCATGTTCATGCTGCAGAAAAATAAATTTTGGCATAAAACGGTCAATTTTTCCAGAACGCCCTTTAAGATTATCTTTAACATCCAATAAGAAAAAAAATCATCTCATATATTTTCGTAAAACGAGGATTTAAAGTACCTTCCAGCAAATAATCCATTTAAAAGTAAAGTCAAAGCTTGACTAATTTTCTCTTAGTCATGCTTCCTAGAAATTAATGCAACAGCTTCTTAAAAAGACGACTAACTCTTACCTAATTGAATTTTCCAAAAGACTTCTGCAGACAAAAAATTTACGAGAAAATTCAGAAAGGACGTCGAGAAATTCTAGTGAGGAGTTGAGAATGACTGAAAGTTTTTAAAAAAAAAAGATTAACAAAACGAATACCTGTTTCAGTCTCTCTTTTAGCTTCTCTTTCTCTTTCTCAAGGACATACGCAACATACCGATATTCACGAGATCTACGGTTTAGAAAAGCAGTAAGCCAACCGAGAGCAGAAATAAAGACTTTTTGCAAGAAACAAAACACTGCTACAACTTGTCCTTCTGAAAGCCCACAGATTAAAGTTATAGTAATCTTACTATACAAAACAATTCAAAGTATGAAATTTTCAAAAACATGTTTATAACTGTTAAAATCAGAGTAGAACAGAAAAAACCGTACTGAACAGTTAATTTGGGAGTGTCAGATATTTGTCAAACTAAACTAATAGTTTTTCCAACACTCAATTGACTGTTAGCTGACTGAGTATTTTAAAAGATTCCTGCATAAATTCAAGAGAATAATGGAAAGATTACATAGCTCAACTCCAGCGGACATTAAAAATTTTTGAATCCCGATTTATACTATCAACAACTTAGAAATTAACATGGAGCATACCAGATTTCGGTTCATCAATGATTGATGATTTCGTTTCGTCCGAAACAGCTTTGATCATACGGTTTTCTTCATCAGTTTCAATTTGCTCAGCCGAATTGACAGCTTCCAAAGTTTGAGCCAAATCAAGATCATGTTGCATAGCTGTATGCATCAGCTGAAATCATAATATCAGTGTGGCTCACAATCATGAAGCATGCGATATGAATAAAGATTTATGCCTGATTAAACCTACAGAAGTGACGCAAATCTACCTTCAATATTTCTGACTTGATTTCTTGTCCAAAAAACAAGCAAATTTTTTTCCAATATCTTAACTGAACGATTTATAGTTTTTTGATGCACTGATTATAATTGTGTAACATGTGGTGCAAGGTAATGTTTAAATTTTCTAAAGGTTTCAATTTTTTCTTACGGCTCAAATTATCATGTCTATTGTGATGGACAAAAGATTCAAATCCTTTGTTTATGCATATCAGTACTGCTATAAAAGGGAGGAGACAACCGCAGAAAGCAGTTTTGTTTCCAAATATATCCGATGCTTCATCACTTCTCTACACAACTCCTCTATACACCTAGAAGCCAACGAAAATCGAGTGGACGACTCCATCTCAATCAGTTACCTGCTACAAAATTTCCAATCCAAACTTCCATTAAAGATATCATTTTTAATCTTGTCGGTTTATTTCCACGAGATTTCTAAAAATATAAATTTCAGTGCATAATAAATTAACCTGAGCAGGGTCCAATTTATTAAAATCGCTAGCTCCTGGTGTCACCTCTGGTACAAATGTTTTTACTGGATCATCTAGTGCATCTTCTGATGGATCATATTCGAACATATAATAATCACCCGCTCTTTTGCCTGATATAAAATCAAGAATGATTTGTTGCAGTGACGGTTCCTTTGCAAAAGTGCTTAAGTTACTTTTGCCAACTACTACTTAAGCAGCCATTTTCGTAAGATGTTTGTTAAAAGGGAAGCTTTCATTTGCCTTCATTTCACAAATTTTAAGAAGAACTGAACATTATCGGAATCCTTCCAGTGAGACATTCTTCCAGTGAGAATGTGTAACATCGACAAGAAATACTAGAAATAAAACAAAAAGATTCAGCAAATGTCCTCGAGAATAAATTTAACCAATGTGCTGGTTCAAAAGACTGCAGCGAAACTGAGTTAATTGAGTAAGTTAGCATTTATGAGTGCTTAGTAAAAAAATTTACTGACAGAAGCATGATTTTGTAAACAAAAGATTAAGCAACGGGATTTTTTTCAAAAGTAACAAAGCGCTCGATAGTCATGGCGGTTACAACCATCGCTTACCTATGCTAAGGATTAGTATTGCTCGTTTAATGCGTCTTAATTCGTGGACATAGCAAACACAATAATAGCAAATTTGTAAAGAGCAAAACACTAATAGAAACACACGGCAATGAAATATTGTTCAAGCATCAAGATTTAAACTCTATGAAAAAATACTCACATCATGACGTGCTTGCAGCGTTAGTGATATCGCTGAGTTTAAAACGCTTCCTAAATTTTTATGTTATCTTTAACATTTCTAGCGAACGAAACAAAAAGTTTCATTTGACTTTAGAAGTTATGATGCTGATAAAACAAATATACAATGATAAATCCATGATGCTCAAAATCTGACGCGTGAATTCCAGAAGCTAAGAAAAATCGATGAGAAACAAAAGAACAGCAACCAAGAAATCTGCATCCAAACTCAAAAGAAAGGCGAGGATAAAAGCTTTGCAAAAATGTTAAATGCAAACGGTTCTTAAAAATTCAACTATGAAATTGGCAGCTATTGGAATTCGCAACCGCTCTTATAGAAGCAATTCAAGTCCAGAAACTAGAAAAAACTTGAGCATCAGAAAACAGGGATTCTACCGTCGAACGCTGAATACTTCTAACAAATGATTCTAAAGTCGCCCATTCGAAAATTCAAAAATTTCAAAAGTTAAGTCAAGAAATTACTACTTAGTAAAAAGACAAAATGGACAGATTCAGCTTTATCCATTATAATGACACCGAATTTCAGAATCTTGGCCTTCAAATGATATTTATAGCACAGCAGATCTGCAGACGAAAAGCCAAAAATAAATAGAGCTTTTCCGCAATCAATCTAGAAAACTCAAGTGAAAATCTAAAGGAATTTGCAGAAAAAATGCCATACTTTGGGCGTAAGTTTGTGGCACAAAAGCACCAGCTTTGCTCAGACGTTTTTCATATTCGTTACGAATTTGTTCCGTACGCATTTTAATATTTCTGAATTTCTTTTCTTGCTGTTTATTCTGTCCTATCATTTCTTTCTCAATAAGCTGGTCTTGAAGAACTGCTCCACTGCAAAGAAAGAAGTTCGACTGGTTGGAAAAAAAAAAACCTAATTTAAATCATTCAATTAAAAAAAAACTCTAATTGAAACCAAGAATTTAAAGAAATCACTCGAATTTAATTATCCCGAAATGCCTCGTATACATTCCTAAATGTTTGCATATGTTCAAGAACAGTACATTACCGATTCATTAGCACGGCTACAGATCGGTACTCAACTACACAGTGTTGGAAATACCATGAGTTAAAGATCCGAAGTTGTAACACTAATAAGCCAAAGGCAAATATGTCAAAGCCTATTTGTGCTTCAGACTTTTGCACTGCGCACTCTCTGTCGAATTCCTGTTCTGAAAAAAAATAATGCACCGGCGAAAATCAATTTAGAAATTTTAAACTAACAAATTCGAATAACTTACGTTCATTGGGTAAGTAATAGTTGCTTATTTTGCCGGGAATTATGCTTACACAAACAATACTAAATAATTGACGGATGAAACAGAGATCTGCTTCTATTAGTATATGGATAAAAGCACATGCAAAAACCTGAAATTCAAAAAATTTGATTATAGAAAACCTGACAGAAAGAGATATATTAACCTTCAGTTCTGAAAACTTTAATAAAAACTGATCTCAACATATGACAATAGAATGGATGTAGCTGCAAATTGCAACGGAACTCTGTCCATCAAGCTAACCATACGGTGAGCTAGAATATTAGTATATGAATGAGATCCTTTATCCATGGTATCTCATCGACGATGTCGAAAGTCAGGGACATTTTTTTATGGCAAGCAGTGATCACAACAATTAAACAAAAATGCTTCCAAATCCTATGCGTTTCTTGGACTGGGCAATATGTCGATATTTAGCGGTTAAAAATATCTGTCAAATTTATTACCAGAGTAAACTAATATTTCTACATGCACTCCACAAACTATGGGAGGACCGTTGTATTAAGAATCATCAATCAATCTCTCTCTGATATATAACCTCTATGTTAATATTATCAGAATATCTTCAAGCCAACAATCACAGACCCTAATTTGGCTGAAAGGGTTGAATCCTTAACAGCTGATAGCTCTCAAAAATTATTAGTTATATAGTAATCCTACATGTTTCAAGTTTCAGAACAAGGAAAATAGATGTGCATCTGCTAGCCTGAATCACCAAATCTTATTTTTATACCTAAAGCTAAAGGTTAAAAGTTAAAACGACCAATGAAACAAAGAATTATTGATATCTTTTCGCAACAACAAAGAGAATTTGTAATCTATCCAGCACCGTATCAAATGTGATCGGAATCACAGAGGAAAGTAAAATTTGCCGGACACTTCATATTTTTTGATTCAGCGACCAGAAAGTGAAGTCTACTAGAAGGTACGAATAAGTAATGGAATGCTGAGTAGGAAATAGAGGTAGTAGAACTGACAAAAATAGAGGTTCTAACATAGTCTCCTTAACACGCTGTCATATCCCAATAACACCAAGATCATGTCAGCAAAGTCCTAAATGATCTGTTAGAACCATAAAACATACCATGAAATGTGAAAATAATTACCTGTAAGGCAACTTTACAAAATATGACAAATACTGTATAACAGAGAAGCAAATTCCAACGTTTGAGGGTTTTGCGGTAATCTGGCATTATATACAAATTTGTTCCTTGCCAAAGTATCCAAAATGCGAAAATAATATAACCAAGGGCAAACAAAGATACTCCACCCACACCAGCTACGAACACCATTACAATAGTTATCCAGTGTCCGTACATGAAGACAATTATTTTCAAGAAGTCCACAGAACTCCTAAAAAAAATTTCAACATAAATAATGTATCCTGAGTCAACGTTTTAATTATACAATTCTAACAGATTTAATAGAGTTTTTGAAACAGAATATTCACCGCTGTTGGACAATAAAATCATATGTTGGATTGCTCCGTTTCAGATTATGGAGTCCGCTGTTAATGTAAATGGACGCATTATCACCTGCTGGTGAACTGCTTTCATTTTGAAAAGCGTATTCCTGAAATGGCTGAAAGTAATAAAAAACAAAGGATTTCTGCAAATCTAGAAATCAGTAAAGATTATACTTACCTGACAAGCAACCATCAATAAGAGGACGAAATCAGCTGCTGACTTCCCTGCAGCCAACTTAAAATGATGACCAGCTAAATCCAACCAAAATATCAAATTATCATTTTGTAGCGAATTTGATAACCACCGATTCCACGGATAATCTGTAACGTTCTCATATAGGGAGCCAAAATACATCCAATATTTTCAAGGCACATTTTCAAAATTTCTTAGACAAATTTCGAGAAATGTGGAGAAATGAATATGATAAAACCAAAAAAAGAAACAGATAAAGTAAAAACCAGTTAACTGCACGCAAGATACATTACCATAAAAAAATTTCGTGCAGAATTTCCAAGCTAAAATATAATTAACGGGAATACATACCAAAACAGAAATACGGCGGTAGACCAACATAGAGAGCATATTGCAAGAGGAACAGGACTGCTAAATAAACAAGAAACACAGGCCATAAGCAACGACAAGTTACACGGGAGCTGAGTACGAAGACCATTAACCAAACAAGTAGAAGCGTTGCCAGCAAATCCATTCTTATCCATGCCACCACGACCATCATCATCATTGACAGCTTCAGTTTTTTAAATTTTGAATTTCGCAAAAAAAACTTTTAAAATAAGTCATCTTACTGCTATTTGAACGCTCACTGGAAACAATACTATAGTTAACAGAGTAAAATAGTCCTACTGTCCTACTGAATCTAGCAGAAGGGAGGGAATGAATCGGGCCTCCACCACTTATTTCTGCTTAAAATTTGTAAACTTTTCATATCACTGCCATAGGATGAGAGGCGAAATCTCTTTGAAGTTACAATATCCACAGTCATTTCTTTGATGAAGTTAGCTGTAAGATACTTTAATAAGTGATTACAGAAAAACATGTCTGCGGAACTAAGAACCCAGGAAAACCTATTCAAAAAAAACTATAGAATATACATGTGCGTATATACAAAATCCAAGTTTATATGTTGGTAATAAAGTCAAGACATGTCGAAATAAAATTAATACCTCTAAACCAAATTTGTAAAATCCATAATTGAAGAAGAACTTGATCATATCAACCAGATTATTATCCCAGTTGTTGGGATTTGCTTCAGGAAACACTAGTCCACGAAGTGGAGAACTCCCAGATATCAAACGTTTATGTTGCTGGCGATAGATAATAATCGCTTGTAATGCTATTGCTAATAAAGCAACGATTAAACCCTGCAAAAGAAATGATGGAAACATTTCTAAAAAAATATAAAATTTGACTTAATGTTTGAAAGCAGCGATAATCCTGAATAATTCTGATTTAATGTAATATTTTTAGAATTAAATTTAGAATTATATGAAGTTTAACAAATCAATACTTACGCTAACATAATTTCTAATGACTGGTACCTTCCGAAAACCAAGCCAGTATGCCGTTGCAGTCAAAGTATAATTGGATGAATTGCACATCAACTCTTCCGAGTATACTGGTAATGGTTTTTCCACTACAAAATGCATCTGCAAATTTAGCTAATCCAATATTTCTTAAAGCATAGCATGCATTTTTACGTAAACATATCAACAACGCATCTTGAAAAATCAGAAGAATATTTGAGCAAAACAAAAAGTCAACCTGATAAACCATTCTAATCACAACAAATGCTGATATGAATATACACAATAACCGAAAAAGAGCTGATGAAATTGCCGGAACACATACAGCTATAGTAGTTAAAATAATCAATGTTAAATTGAGAGCGCATACCTGCAAAAGTATAAATTTTTGATCTCAGAGTTTCAATTTAAAAATAATTTTTTATTTGAGCACCAAAAATTCTAACGATGATATGAAATCTTTTTCCTATTCAACAATGGTCACTAATAAACCAAAAGTCTTACTAACAAAGAGAAAATGACCGAAAGTCGCTTACTAGATTAAAAACGAAAACCATCTCTGTAAGCTGCCGTTATTTTTAACTCTTAGTGGTGCCCGCTAAGTTCTAGATAATCTATAAATTTACATCGTTAACAGCAACAATAACTAAGATAAACATGACAAGCTTGGCCACATGAGCTTCCGCAATGTTCCACAAAGCTTCCACCATACACCTTGCGATATACTTCATTTTGGTATAAAAGCTCTGCTTTTCTGTAATTAAATAAATCTATATGCATAAAAATGAACTTCGAAATAATTGCTAAGATTCCATGTAACTCTTAAAAATCCTATATTCCGAGAAATAATTCATATCTTATTTCAGCTCTAAAAGTCTATTAAAAAATTTCAAATTTTAACAACAAACAATGAAGAAGAAAAGACCGTTATGCTAAGTAGCACAGAAGGCAAGATCAAACAGTGACAGCACATAAATGCAACTAGCAGAGAGATTTAATACATACACATCTAAAAATTAACTTCAACTAATTTATCAGTTGTGAATTGATTTCAAGGACGGAAAGCAAACCGTTCTCATCGTTTATTTGATTTAATCAAAGACCAAACTTAAAAAACCGGAAATCATATTCTGATGAAATGCGAAAGCAAATAAACTTCCAGACTTGCATTTTTAAATCTAGTTCGCTGACATTTAAACAGCTAATTATTGGCATAAAACCACTTCAAAAACGTAAAGCAGCACCATAAGAGCATTGTTTTTATGTGATTCTACAAATATCATTCTGATTGAATAGTGCTATAAACTTGCTAATATATTAGAAAAAATTTAGATAATTCGAAGACAACAAGATTCCAATCAAGAATTTAAGTTCCCTCACTATAACAAGACAAAATCTGGAAAACTCAGATTATAAAAATCTAGCGAACTATTTTCTAAAACATTAGATGAACCAAAGAAAAAAAGAGTTTAAGTTGCAACTGAAGTTCTGAAAAAAATAATTTAAAAATAGAATTGAGAAATTTTAATAATACTGTCTGATCTGAATTCTTGAAATTTGATGAAATCATGACAAGCTATTTTCTTTTATTAGACTGACACAGCTGATAACAACATCTTAAGAAAGCATTATCGAGCTAGGATGTTTGCAGTGGATTAAACTGAGCAAAGGCTAGGGAATCTAAAACATGCTTATATGGATTACGTCAACAGCCGATACATTCATAACTAATAGTTTAACTAAATCTGGAATGACTTTATTGTGACTTTCAAGACTTTAGAAAACAACTAGATAAAACGAATTAAAAAGACGTAAGCATGGACAGCTGGATTAATCAGCATCATAAAATAGAGCTTACTATACAAATAGAGTTGAAGATCTTTTTGGAAAAGAAGTTTCCGTTAAGAATTTCAAAGCTTTTTTTTATAGCCATTTGATTTGTTTTAGGAAAGTCCTCAAAACAAACATTCTAAAATAAATGATCTGTGCAAAATTTGTTAAGGAAACTATATCAAAAACAGTTTACCATCAGTAGTTACTGCAGCTACGCAATTATCACAATCGTTTGGAATAGCCGCAACGTAAGGCCACCATAAATCATAAAAAAATTTCAAACCCAACATGACCATTACGAAAAGTGAAACTGGTCCGATCAAATGAATTAATAAAGATCTGCAAATAAATACCTGAATACCGTAACAATTAAATAATATAGACCAATAAAATTAAGGAAACAACAGAATTATCTACTCAATAATTTATTTTGGTTTCAGAATTAAATTTCGAATGAAAATACGAACAACGAATCTAAAACTAGAAAAGATACAAAGACAATTCTTACTTTGCATCGCCTTCTTGTTTGTAATTGATCAAGCCTATATCGTGATTCCAATCGTCGCTAAGTCCAGTTGCTTTACGCCAGATCAACGGTATTGCTGGGAACTGATAGCAATATTGAACTATTATAACAACTAATGAATATATCGCCAGGAATGTAAAGTGACTGTATAACAGACGCCGTAGACGGCCAAAAGAAGACTGAAGAAAAGAAATTACGCTGTTTTATGTCGAAATTCAGCTGACTGGTTTTTAAGACATTCAAATTAGAAACGAAATAAAGTAAGTTTCCCACAAAAAAGAAAATAAATTAAACTGAATGAACTAAAAATCATTAAATTTCATCTTTCAAATGAATATATTACTTCAATTGAAAGAATACAGTGTTCAGCTTTCTAATTAAACATTGAGTTACCTAGCAGTGCCTAAATGAATATACTATTTCAATTGAGGAAAAATTTTTTTTTATGCAAAAAGATTAATCGAAATGGAATAGCAATATTTGTTTTCCGAAATGAAAAATCTGAATTAATGATGTCAAAACCCAACAGTTACAAAAAGGAAGAAACATACCAATAGCAGGACAATTAGCACACTGAATGATATGAAAAAACCGACAGTGTACAGAAATGGCGGTGATTGGGTTGAGATAAGGAGTAAAACAAAACTGACAACAAAAATCCAGAATTTCGCAACAACTTTAGCACCTACTGGTGTACTCTGTAACAAATAAACAAATGATTAAACTACTATCTCTTGTAAACAAAAAACTAATCAAATTATCAAATTTGATAAGCAGCTTTCACTTTTAGATTTGCAAACTAGAAATTGTGAAAATTTTTACATAAAAGAGAATCAAAACTTTAATACAGGCCTTTTTTTGAAATCAACCAATAAAGAGATAACCGCATTAAATAAAAAAAAAAAAAAAAAAAAAAAAAAAAATAAAACAGAAAAAAAAAATTAAAAAAAACCTTTTTTTTTAAAAAAACAAAAAAAAAAAAAACGCATTAAAAAAAAAAAAAAAAAAAAAAAAAACATAAAGAATGTAGAGTGTCACAAACTAGTAACAATGTAGTAAGATACCTAGTCACTTTCGCGAATTTTGAAAAAAAAAAAAAAAAAACAAAATAATGTAATTAAAAAAAAAATAAAAAATGGAATAATAATTAACATGATATAGAAACGTAAAATAAAC